>JAJEKV010000204.1:0-110877 GCA_021234155.1 Isoetes taiwanensis | reverse complement strand
ATCTTGGCTTCGAAGGGGAGACTAAAGCAGCTTTGGATTCGCAATTTTGAGTTACAGACAGATCCAAACATGGATTACCCAGATCCGCTAGATTGCAAGGGGCAGGGGTCACTGGATTTGTACTCGCGGGCAAATAAAAGGATGGGTATTAGGGCAACAAAAGCGAGCAGCTCAAGGAAGCTCTACAGAGATCCGCCAGAGATCATCTGGGAAATGCCGCCTTCAGCCTCTGCTCACAAGTCTCTGTGCAGAGCAGCTATGGCTGATAATTCTAAAAAAACGCTGCTTCCTAGCCTCTCCAATGGAGGCGTTACTCTGCAAACGCCGGAATCCTTGTATTTCTCAATTGCAAACAAAACTGTATCTGAGCAGAAACAGGGGATTTATGGTAAAAAATGCTGAATTTGATGTGATTTCAAGGCACAAAATGTGCTGCAGAAGAAACTGGCTGTTACATGAATTTCGTTTGTCCAAGCAAAGTTTCCTGAATTGATCTCTCTACTAATTTAACCGTTAAGATGGCTTCCAAATCCATCCACCATAATCTCAATGACACAAAAAAAAAAACGAGGCCTTGCTTTCAGCTCTTAGATTTACAGATTTATGGCCGAGGAGGAATTTTTTAAGTATAAAAAATGATGGCAAAACAGGGGTTTATGCTTAAAAATTCTGAATTTGATGTGATTTCAAGGCATAAATGTAGCAGAGGGAGAGGAAACTCGCTGTTACCTGAATTGCTTGGATCGAAGCAAAGTTTCCTGAATTGATCTCTGAATTTAACCGTACTGAATTGGGCTCAGGTTTTTCAACAGTACTGGCGAATGAACTCAGCGATTTAAACAGAGCCTTAGCAGTTTGAAAGAAGAAAAGCTATACTCAAGCTAAATAGGGCAGCCTCGCTGGTTAGAAATTAACCCAAGAACGTACCTGTTTGTTTTGAAACAGACGTCAAATTGCTGGAAAACCTCGCCAGAAAATATAGATAATTCCAAAAATATTTTCCGGTTCACATAATTTTATATATAGTCAGGTAATTCTATGGAGAGATGCCTTTTGGCATATCAGTTGATTCCCTCGCCACGTTTCGAAGGGGGACGAAAAAAATGGCAGAGAAAATGGTGGGGAAGAGGAAGAAAAATGGTGGCGCATGTCATGAGATTCCAAGTCTTTATATATGCTATATGTCTGTTTTTGAAGGAGACAGATAAGAAGGGGATGATTTATTGCCATGAGATTTGATTTGAGCGAACGGATCACGGAGTTGATTGGAGTGCCGCGGCAACAGAGAGGTGTGCTTTTGTGTTTTTCTTTTTACGGTTATGTTTTTTTATAGATAAGCATGATAGTTAATGCTTGATTTGATTTGATGGAATGCACTAATAAGGATTGTTGGGTGACGGATCTCAGTGAATCTGTATATATAAGTGCTTTGGATCCTTTGTTTGCATTACGTATTGAATCATGCTAATTAGGAAGCAGAAGCATGTGGAGATTGTGTTGGATGAAGAAATGACTAACCGCTGCTGGATCCAAGAGGCGAGATGTGGACGATTGATTTTGTTTGAGGGTGATGAGAATGTTCTTTGTTTCAAAGCGGAGAGAAGGGAAAGCACCCAGTTGGATTTGTATGAGTATGATGGAAATCCTATCGTAGAACTGGATTGGGTTGTAATGATCTTTGAGATTCTCTTTTATCTTTGGAGGATATTGGTGTTGCAGCAATTCATGAGTTTGATACTGTGGATTATCCTAGTTTTTTGGATATTTATGGGGGGAGATTAGGATCAGACGGTTGTTTTTTGTGCCCTATTGAGCTTTTGCTTGGGTTTGGGACGGATGTTGTATTTAGCCGCCGAATCGCTGCCGCATGGTCCTTGCAATGAAGATGGTGAGAATGGTGAATTTGGTCGTTGTTACTTTTATGTATGGACAAGATGGTTAAGAATTGGTTCGCTGATGAACAGTGCTGAGATGTATTCATTTGCTGAGATGTGTTCAGAGATGTGTTCGTTTGATGTGTGTGTGTGTGTTATATGTATACATGGGATACTAAGTTTGTAGTTGGATGTATATATCTTATGTGAATATGGTAAAGTTTTTTTTGTGTATGTAATATATGGGTGTTAAATTCATGGGCAAGATAATTTAAGCATTAGTTTTCCTTTGTACATACCTCAATCACCAAATTGAAGTTCTGGACTCCTCATTAAGCCAAACAAAGATCATTACAACAATGACCCCAACAATTGCAATGGGTGTTCGGGGAACTAAAGGAAGACCTTTGGTCGTAAAGTAGGTTCAAATAGCTTCTGAGGTACATCGGTTTCTTGATAAAACTACATATCACGCATTGGCATCGGAATGTTAATTGGTCGTGATGCTTTTTATCTTTTGTGTCAAGGCAAACCCTTTTTGGTTCATCTTTTTTTTCTTAATCCAGTTTGATACTCTGCTAGCTTAGCAAGTATAGTGCCCTTGACTATTAAGCGGGGTTTGATTGCTTCTCTTTTTTATTAAAAAGTGTAAGAAAGAATCTGGTTGCCTTGAGGACAAATAAATGTTTGGTTGCTTAAAGGAAAATAGCGGTGTTCCAAAAGCCAACTCAATTTTGCATGTTTCCTGCATGAGTCTTGTGTAATTAGCTCGAATGTTTTGTATGTTATGCCTACAAGGCAATAAACTTATATTGTTTGGTAAATCTGGGACGGCATGTTGCACTCCATCAAAAAGACCGCCACCGGTTATATAGGCTTGATTTATGCGAAGTATCTGCCGGTCGTGGGTTACCTGAGAATGTCGTTGATGATGCACGTTAGAGCATGCATCGCATTACTCTTAGTGCACAAGTACACATTTATGGAGATCCCTCTTTTACTTTTGCGTAAGTCGGTGTTGTTCAACCTTGAAAAACTTAGTTCTTGTCGGGAGATTAATGGTTTTATTTTCTTCTAAGTTAAAGGGCCTCGTTCAGGTTCACGGACACGATGCTTCAAGTAGAAATGGTACGTCTTGTTTTTAGGCGTGATAACTTCAACTTAAGAATATTTAGTACAAAAATGGTAGGTATGGCTGAGCTAACATCAATTAAAAAGCGATTGTCTCAAGCAATATTATATAGCCCTCAGGGCTCATGATGAGATGTTGTACAATGCTTCTAAAGCGGATCCACAAACACTTGCTTTGGATTGAAACACTACATTTCTTGCTTCCATCAAGTAGGTAATAACTTAAGGATGCATTTCCAAGCCCACGGTTGTAAACTTTTCATAGTGCATTGCTTAATAATAGATGTTTCTTGACCTTTTACATAAAAACCAAAGCACATAAAGTTAGTCTGGCAACTTTACATGGCTGTGACATTGCATGCTATAGCATATGTGATTATGCGAGACAACAATCCTAATAGAGTTGATTATGTTACATGGATGTTCCCCAATCCATGTATATGAGGTATTCGCAAAATCTAGTGCCAATCCTTGCATTTATTTCATTGTAAAAGTTTAATTCATTATGCGGTTAAAGCGAACAACAATTATAAAATTATTTTGCACTTTCCGTGCTAATTTGATTCATATTTTGATTTTCTCTCTTTAGCAGATCTGAGAAGGAAATGTATCGTGGCCAAGTTTTAATGCTTGGGCTCTGCTACAGAATAAAGAAAATGAATGACACTTTGGATTTGCTCAAAGTCTTTGAGGTAGTTTATCATTCTTCATCTTATCAGATTCCTTTGTTAACGGCAAAAGCAGAATCATCCTTGCATTGGCTTCAATAAATTACTTACAGTTACTCGGTATTCACATGAACATGATTGTAATAAAGCTATTCGGACATGATTTTATTGCAGAATAGACGGAATTTTATATTGAAGATCTCTTGCATATGATGATCCTAAAATATGAATGCTAGTGGAAATTTGCCTCGGCTAATGCAAAAAAAAGTCAATTTGTGGCATAACTTTTGTTGGCCGCCTTTGGGTTGTGTGAAGGACACCCAAATGGGGTGGTTGGAAGATTGTGAATGATTATGCCATCTATTCTTGAGGAGATTTTGAAGCATATTGAGTTGGAAGTGAAATTTTTGTTTTGGTTGGAAGTGTGGATAATTTGAATAAATTATACAGAGATGTATAATTGAATAGAACAAATTTTATATTTGAAGATCTTTTGCAAATGGTGATGTGAAAATATGATATGTATATCTTGTGGAATCAAATTCATTGTACTTTGTACATTGGCTCTCCTGAAAGTTATGCACATGACTTATTAGAACACCAAGCATAACGTTTACACTATCTACATCTTTGATTTTCAAATATTGATTTCTTTTCAAAAGGCCTTCAATAAAAGCGAGAACTTTATATGCACTTTGGTTTTACAACTAGCAAGCGTTACAGTTTTATATTACATCTATTTGTGCTGCCACATGGTTTCACCCAATATGCATGTGTCATAAAACTACTGTTGTTGGTTCTGAGTAACAGTGCATGATTTCTGTCAGGTCTTGGCAGAAGAGGACAAGGCTAAGGCTATGGCATTTGATCACATTGACATTAATGGCTGATTGAAATAAGTCCCTAAAAAATTGAGGTGCCTGTGCTTCCACTTCAAGAATTGCACCAAAAAATTGAGGTGCCTGTGCTTCCACTTCAAGAATTGCACGTGAAAGAATTTTAAGTATGGTGCTGCATTACAGAATGGATCGACAGGAAATTGGCATAAAATTTGAGGACCTGGAGTGACATTACTTTGGATCACGATGGTAGGCAAATAGCCCGGGCATGTTTCAATGTCAGAAAGAATCTAACATTGCAGTAGATGTGTAATGTGTATATGTATCAGATTAAAGCATTGAATATTGAAGGGTTGGCAGCATGCACGTTAAGATTGGTAAGATTGCTGAGCGTAACATGGCTTCCCCATATAGGAGCAGCTTTTTATAAATATCTGAATATAATCATTTGAATCATCGACAGTTAACTATCATAGATTTTTGAAACAAGAATTGATAGCAGAAGCAGGCCATTTTGGTAGGTGTATATTTCCTGACCTAAGATAATGAAATTTGAATTATTTGTAAGATGCTCTAGCCATAAATTTCCGATTGATCAAATATCATGGGCCAGAATTTTAAATTTTAAATCATGAGGATCTAGATTATATCATGAGGTTGTGAAATTAATTAGGATAAGGATAAGGATGGATATCAATGTGTCATTTATTCTTGGTTGTCTGCATGTATAAAAGTGGGGAGTCAATTGCAAAATCGTTCGGTGTTTTTATTGCGGCTAATAATCGGTTTCTCGGTATGCTCGCCCTACGCCACCTTTGTTTGTCATGTCTTTCTCTTGCGTTTTGGAATTTTGTCATGCCGTTCGTTTCTTTAGTAAACGTCTCTAAGAACTTGGTTTGCATCTTTATAATGGCTTTCTCCTTTCTTATACTACCTTATACTTGGACGCTATTTTTCTTTCAATACCAAAAACCAATGTCACTTACCCATGCCTTTTTTGCTGGTTGGATTATTTATCCAATATGAGTAAGGGAACTAGCAAATAGGGAACTAGCAAATATTTTGTTATGCGTGACATGGTTGGTGTCAATGGATTATTTTTCTACTTGGTTCCAACAATGCAATTCAAAGATGCCTTGAAAGGTCTTTGGCAACCTATCATTGATAGAATTAAGAAGAAGTTGAACCATTTTAGAGGTGGACTATCTTTTGCAGGTAGGACTATTATATTGAGAAACTAGTAAGAAGATTTATCTGGAAGGGGTCTCATTTAGTAAGCTGGAATTATGTTGCCAAGCCAAAAAAATTTGGTGCTCTAGGTTGTAAAAACCTTCATCTACAGGCCTGTGCCCTGGCTGGGAAATATGTGTGGAACTCTTTTGTATCTAATTCTAGTCCTGCTTCTCAATTTGTCAAATTCGGCTTTCATGCTCTCACCCTGATGGTCACCCTTCTTTAAGTCATATTATGCCCGATTCACCTTCAATAATCTCCATCCCGGACCTAATACTTCCCTCTCATGAGGAATATAATCATGGCTTGGAATACAGGTTCAATCTTGCTTTGAATATGCCCCTCAATACCTTAATCTACAAATGTCTATTTTCCGGAATCCTATCCTCGATGATCATGCAAACAATGTCATGGCCACAGAGACCCAAGAATTTATAAAAGTGGATGGACCATGGCTTGTGTTCCCGAAAGTGATCTATACATAGATGGTAAGTTTATATCTTGGACAGCCTTTAGGAGAATTTTACAAGGAACCTCAAGTGACAGAAAGATATATTACCATATCAGATCATGTGGTGCCTAAAGCAACTAATTGGAGCTTAGATGGTAAATGTCATTATAAGGTAAGCAAGATATACTTAATCATTAATGAATCTGATGCTCCCTCAAAAGCAACGTCTAAGTGGTCTATTTCTGAAGAGGATAGTAAGATTCTGTTTCATGAAGTGTGGCATTCTTATTGTTTTCCTAAAGTAAATTTCTTTATCTGGCTCCTGGCAAATAAAAGTATTTCTACCCTGCAAGTGACCTCAAGGAGATATGAGGACATTTCTCTAAACTGCCAGCTTGGTTGCAGTATGGAAGAGAGCATTGAACATATATTTCTCTGTCCTAAGCTTAATTCTTTCTGGTCTTGGTTCAATGAAAAGCTAGGCTACCTTTTCCCTATGAAAGTTAATGGCAATCTCTTAACCTATATTCAAAATAATTGTGCCTTTGCTAACACTATTATGTTCATTGCCCTATGGAATATTTGGAAAGCAAGAAATAGAGTTGTGTATGGTAAGAAGAACTTCTCTATCTTTTGGATTAAGATGCATTTCCAGCTTGATATTGAATCTACTGCAATAGCTCACAAAAGAAAATTGGCTGATAAGTATAACATGAAGTGGGACTCAATTGGTGCTTTTAGGGGTGCTTTTGATTTGTTTGTATCTAATTTATGTGTCATTAATTCTAACTCTTATTTTGTGATGATGCTAGCATATCTGAGAGTATGTAAAGAAAGCCTTAGGGAGTTGGGAGACACTAAGAAGAATGCAGATCAAGAACTTGAGCTTTTCTGGACCAACATGAATGGGTCAGAATCTGTTATAGGCATGAAAACAAGTCTAGCTGAAGCTTTCTGCAGAGAAGTGACTCAGATGTTCTGCATGTTTGACTTTCTATCAATGTACCACTATTACATGTCAGAAAATCAGTTCTCAAGATACAGGGAGCAGTATTACACACATAGACTTCTGGCAGATTTATATGGTTCCTTACTCTACTTAAGTGAAACTGAATCCTCTTGCTTTGATGACATTGCTGAGAAGATTGATGACATCTACATCTTTGGATCTGCTGCACCTTTCTACTCATACTTTAATGCCAAACTGGACTCCCTTTGCTCCTAAGCCTGCCATTTTCCTAATCTTACATCTGAACTCTAGGGATCACCAACCTGAACATCTTTTGCTCAACTTTGCTTCCTAATCTTGTTTTGGTTTTGGCTAATACAAGTGATAGCAGATATTTGCTGGGGTCGTGACTTTTTTACTATCACAAACAGACTGTTATTTGAAAATTGACTTCTTCCATAACGAGTCAAACTTCAACTCTGACTACATCTTTTGACTACTTCTCCACTCACTTCTTGGTGGTGGATAAAATCTAGGGACATCTTGTTTCAATGATCTATGCTATTCTTAGCAGGTCAACCATGTATTGTTTTTCTTGATTAATGGAAAAACCAATTCTTACTCAAAAAAAAAAAAAAAAAAAAAAAAAAAACATTCAAAGATGCCGTCATCCCATGCGAATGTCCAAAATCACGTAGCAACCCATTATACTTAGGCCTGGTACTTGCCATTAACATAATTCGAGATCGGCGTTTTATGGCCTTCTTAGAGTGTCATAGCCGGGCTCCTTGAGTCCCTTCAAAAAATATGGGCCACGCATTGCAAGGCCTTACTTAAGACTTGTGAAAGGTATGCTCTCGCGACGCCTATTGTCGTGGTTCTCGGCGAATTAATTGACACCCATAGCAAGCAGCTTTCGTTTGAACCACACTATCAACCTGAGGCGCTTATGTCAATAAATCATTGATTCCTTGAGCATTTAAAGTTCTGCCCTTTTTTTTATTATTATTATTTCAGTCGTAAGTATGTTCATATTGTTCAGAACTTGGTTGTTAGGATGCGCTTAGGGCTATAATAAGCCTCGTGATGGATCTCATAGTGTAAAGATAGAAACGTGGTCATAGTTCCAAGTGTAAACTTGAGAGTTGGTATAGTTAAGTGGTCTAGAAGTATTATGGAGACTTGGTGTTGAGTACAAATCCAAGTTTATATGGAAAGGCAAAAAAATGGTTAGGTACAGTTCGAAGCATTCGACTTTTAGTTAGGGACAACTTGTGATGCGGTTGTTAGAATGTACTTATAAGAGTTAAAGTTTATTTACTATCATTTGAAACTTAATGTGTTTATGGAAATCTTAGAATATCATAATCTGATATCTGATGTACGTATAATGAGAGTTAATCCATGTCATTATCTAGGTGAGTTTTGTTAACGAGACTCGACTACGCTACGTATCTTGAATGGATAGGGCTGTGGAGTTGACATTTGTTGTACTCCAGGGTTTGGATGTGAGCACAGTTAGATGCCACGAGTTCTTACTCGTGTACTCGTTGGTTCTTGGTGCGAGAAGAAGTAGAGAAGTTGTTGGGTTTGTTAAAGCTGTTGGAGATGTTCGTTTATTTTCAATCGAAATTCAAGATATCAATAATATTGCAATTATAAATTCTAGTGACTTATTTGAGGAGGTTATAAGGAATGGGAATATGCACCCTCGCCGCTTATTGCTATTGAGGTTTTGTGAGAGTCAATTGATGATGTTGAGGGCGTATACATCAGTCTTTGATCTTGAACTAAGGGGGGCTTTGATCTTGGGAAACAATGTGACAATTCAAGTTTTCCATAGAAGAGATTATCATAGGCAATGAACTTTGCATGTATTTATGGGTGTATTTGGTAGAGATGTTATGTAGTATATGTGTGGATTTAGTTGATGGTCAATCATTTATTATCGAGACTATGACCAAGGCATATATTGACAACGTTAAGTTCTAGATGGGGTTGCCAACGTCATTCATAAATCTCTGTTTTCTATGGTGGGGACGATATGGCATTTTCAACTGCAACATTGTGGTTGAAAACATAGTCAATAGAGTGAAGGGAGGACTTGAGATATATAATTGCCTTTTATCGCAGTCATAGTGTATCCATAAGTCGGATATCCATACGATTGAGAGCTTATGTATATAGAGATATTATAAAGGAGAAGTTTCATGAATATATGCTATAAAATTGTGCACACATGTCTATTGTAGTTTGAGTGTCCTAAAGATATTATTTTCTATTGCTTTGTAGTATAATGGAAGAACAGCTTGAGCATTATGAGCAGGAAGATAAAAGTACACCATTACATGCTAGTCAAGAGGTAGGTGAATGCTCAAACAATCGAGGCAATGCGAAAGGGTTATTGGATAAAGTTGCAATGAAGAGGGAGCTAACGAGAAATTGTGGAGTTGATAATGGAAAGATTAGGATGTATGTTTAAATGATATGTATCTGGACAAGTATAAAAGCATAATTTCTTATTTGTTTTTTCGTTCCGTATGAATTTATGCTGGTTTCTATTAAACAATGTAAAACGGAATCTTTCTCAATCATATCGTATGTTTACATACACAAATGCTATTCCTAATCGTAGATTTCGATGGGTGTACCATTGCCTGATGACATCCTTATTCAAACGCACATCACTAAACGTCTTCTTTGTGTAACTATACGAGAGTTGCAATATATGATGGATGAACCTTATTACATTACTTGTGGTTGGCTCGGGGGGGTCTGGACCAGCAATCTATAGTGCACTTGCAGAGACGAAATATTTTTCCGATTCGCTATATACACAAATCGAGGTATTAGACACACATAAACCATGTGCCACATTGTCATACCTTTTGCGCAAATATGGTAATCCGAGATTCTCTCAGCCATTCGCTACTTTTCGAGTGGAAGCAAAATGGGTTGAAGAAACATTGAAAGTTCTACTTTACAAAGTTTCCGATGACATGTCATGATATACGGTTTCTGACAGTTTTTACATCGTCTATAATGGATCATATGTAAATATTGCATAGTAATAAATATATAAATATGTTTGTTTTATCATTGTATTTGTTTCGTATTAATTATTGGTGGTTTCTTTATATTATCAACGAGATAATTTTTTTTTCAAACTTGTGTTTATATAAATGCAGGAAGTTATTATTCGTTGTGGGATAAGCTGTCTTGGCTTAAATGAGTTGATACGTGCATCAGAACGATAAAAAATAAGTAGGTATTTTTTTATTGCTATAGAGTCACACTAAACTATACTGCAATTTACTTTGTTGTCTCGATGCCTCGTAAAGATTGGTTAGCAAGAATAAGTGAGGAAGATAGGATAAAAATTCGAGAGAGAGAGAGAGAAGGAATTAAAGAGACAACGGTTTGCGAATCTAACTGAAGACCTTAGAAACAAAATCCGTGAAAGAGATAGAGAGAGGAAAAGCGCATTATTTGCAGCCGAGTCAGTTGATCATACTGCAAATCATGCAGATGTAAATGCATGTGGACCTGCCTCGACTGGCTGTTCTTCTGAGGCGACAGCACAAACTGTCTCAGTGGAACAGCCTGCAATACTGTGTATGGCCCCGGTCAGACGTGAGAGATTAGTGGATGTTGCAAGGAAACATCGACATAGTTTATGTTCAACTGCATCCATGGTAGACATGTGCTCAGTTGACCAAACGACCGCAGGCACAAGTAGTTTACCTATTGCGCAACTCGAACATAATGATATTCTTGGTTCCATAACAGAATCAGAGGAAAGAGTTGAGAGCTCAGATCAACGAGATTTAACACACTGGCGTGCATGTGCACGACGTATGAACTTGGCAATGGATAGAACTTACGTAATGTGCACATGGAATAAGAGGTGCACATATTGTCAAATCGTGCTGCTTAACATTGAGCAAAATGGTTTTTGTTGTAATAATGGAAGATGGTTACTTCCACCCTTACCACCTTTGCCTACAGTATTAATTAATTTGTACAGCACACCTGGTTTCGCTGCAGAGGCCAGAAGAATAAACAAGTTGTTCTGTTTCAGTGTACTTGGAGTTGATGGCAGCTTTGTGAACTTAAATTTTCTGTCCTCTATTGCGATCACGGGTCGCACATATCATAGATTACTCCCTACAACAGATGTTGGGAATCCTATACATTGGTATGTCTATGATGAATCGCAACGTTACATACATGCACGTAATCAAAGAGTGCCATTCCAATGGATTGCGACAGTTGGATCGGCTCTTAACCAATTAAACCCATTCATACGACACCTTCGAACTATGGGAAGTATGGATATGCCATCGGCATACATAACAATAGAAGGAGCTGTTGCTATTAATGAAATTGCATCTATTGCCGAGGTCAACAATACAGCAGACATCCGACCTCGCGTTGCTGGATTCTGGGTTCAGAACCAAGGAGAACCGACCTTCATAAATATCCTTGATCCCATGTATGAACCACTTCAATACCCTTTGTTCTTTCCCCATGGGTGAAAGCATGTTGTAGTGGAACACCCTGGGTGTCCCCCCTGTCCCCCCTAAAAATGTGGTGGGAGATATCAAATTTGTGGTGCGATTTTAAATGTTTGTTTGGCGCCTAGTGCATGTACTGCCCGGATTCAATCATTTCTTGAACTGCAACAACCCGATTCCTACGCCACCCGTCCCATTCCAATTTCCTACGCCACCCGTCCCATTCCAATCTCCACCGAACCGATTTCTAAACCCACGACCCACACGCCGCTTTTCCCGGAAGCACACGGCTATGGCGCTTAATCCGGTTGTGGATCAATCCGCTCATACCTTCAATCATTTAATTTGGAAGCAAATCGCCTAAAATCTCAAACCGGAGCACGTGTAAGAGAAAGAGAACTCCGAACAAGAACGGGATCATAAAAAGACGCCAAAGGAAAAGACAAAGGGAAGCTAAAGAAGAATTAGCAAAAATTGCATCAGCCAGGGAGGATCCACCGTAACGGCCTCTACTAGGCGTCCTGATGGTATTAAAATTGTTATCTTCATTTCATAGCACCACTAAAGGCTTGTCTAACAAATGATAAAGAAAGAGGTTTTACTAGATTTTCTCAGGGATGACACAATGGACAACCACATTTGGCTAAGAGCCGAAAGATTTGTGAAGCCAAGAGCATTGTGGTCGCAAAATTGAAACCTCGTGGCAAAGGTCTCTCCAAATGCAAAGGATGTTAAGTTCGTAAGATTGGAACGAAATGTAAGAGAGGATCATGCCACTCACTATCCGAAGAATCACGAGTTATTTCATTTCTTCATCTTCACCACATTTTTATTGTTAATGTGGTATGTGGTATGTGGTTAGTGATTGCTTGTGATATGTGGTTGCTGTGGTGAGGCACGTGGTGTGAAATAAATGCTATCAATATATGCTTTGTGGTGCCTAGTGTGGTGAAAAAAATAGTGTAAAATACATCTTTGAATATATGCTATGTGGTGCCTAGTGTGGTGAAAAATATGGTGTAAAATAAATGCTCTAAATATAAGCTTTGTGGTGCCTAGTGTGGTGAATAACATGGTGTAAAATAAATGCTTTGAATATATGCTATGTGGTCCCTAGTGTGGTGAATAACATGGTGTGGTGCCTAGTGTGGTGCCCGATTGTGGTGCCTAGTGTGGTGAAAAATATGGTGTAAAATAAATGCTGTAATATATTCTATGTGGTGCCTAGTGTGAGGTGTAAGATGAATGTCTGTAATATATGCTATGTGGTGCCTAGTGTGGTGAAAAATATGGTGTACAATAAATTATGTAATATATGCGTTGTGGTGCATAGTGTGGTGAATAATGAGGTGTAAGATGAATGTCAATAATATATGCTATGTGGTGCCTAGTGTGGTGGAAAATGTAGTGTGCAATAAATATGCTGATCACCTTGTTATCTTCCTTGCAAAGTTGCAATTGTTCGGAAAATTCAAGATCGGAACATCCTAGTGTTATGATCAAACAGAGGATGTTTGAAAAGCTGAAACCATGGTTTGTTGTAAAATTAAAGGACTTCAATAGTTGCTGCTGTATATACCATGTTAGAATGCAGATGCTAATAGATGGCTTCAATAGTATGAGAACTAAGCACCCAAAAAGCACCAACATGCTTGTCACTTTTGCATGTCGTGAATATATGGTGAATGCGTATGCCCGAATACAAAATAAGTAGCACAAGAAGTCCGTGGGCGGTGGAATTTTATGTGAGAAAACTAGCTTCCAACCTTACCATAAGAGGGAATGTATTCGGGTGAGTGTAAAGAGTGTGGGATTAAGAAGTTCCCTATCCGCCCACATGAACAATCTAGTGATAGTGGCATGGTGAAGTGGGAATACCTAGACTATGAAAAAAAACCGTGATTCGTGAGATGGCAAAGAAGAAGTCTAAGCTCGCTCACCAACACAATGAAACCGCAAGTCTTCCACCGTGAACAAAATGTTGGAGAAGCTTCCAAAATTTCCTTTTTACACAACTTCGATATAAGTGGCAAAAGTGTGCCAAGACAAAGAACTCCTTGATAACTTGCCCGAGATGCTTACCTATTTGTGGTTGACTTCAGAGAATTATACTTTTAAGGAGCGTAATGAAGTTCACCCATGCGGCTGGGTCAACAACCGATAACTATATTTGTTCAAATAACCTATCGCTGATCCACGCATTGCATACACCATTGAGAAGGAAACACACTACTATGTGTCTGATGATAGGGAACATGACACACTTTTTGTTCAACATTGTTTTATGAAACATTTTGAGTACTTAAAGCGTAAAGGCAATGTCCCCAAACAAAGACTATGTATTTTCGATGGTCTTTGCATCACAATTCAAAGCAAATCGGATCATTTTATTTTGGTACGCCAGTGATACGAGGTCAACATGATGTGGAACTTTTTGATCAAACCATGGAAAAGGTGAACATGATGGGAAGACAAAGAGAATTGAAAAGATGGATACGAGGTTCACAAAATTAAACATCCCGACATTAAACTAGATAATGCCCATGATGTGTTGAAAATTGCAGAGAAACAATTTCAATGTGGTACATCCGAGTGGACCAAAAATGGAAGAAAAGTTCGAGATACTTCCGGGAAATAACACCCGAGGATATCAACAGGAAAAAAAGGCTTGGGGTGCGAGACAATTCCGTAAACCGTGCAAATTCATTCAAATTCATGGATTCAAGATGTGAATCCAACACGCCTACATACCGTAAAAGCTATCATGTTTTTGCAAAGAATTGTTTGGATGGAAAATGGGACATGTGTGAGAACAAATTGTATGTAGATGAATGGGACCTTGTAGTCGTTGAACCATCCTCCAATGTTCATGCGGATGTGGAAGAGACCCGCAAGTCTACCAGGCCACTATACTCAACCTTGGCAAATGTACTTGCAGAAGCACTTAGAGAAGGAGACAACTTTGTAGTTGCTGCACCTAAAAGGAACGAGGAGGATTCTGTATTTTGGATGTTGCTATGCACCAAGCCAAAATTTGAAGTTGAAAATGACTTCAAGCAGAATGGAAACTTGTTTATGAGAGGTGAAACCGTTATGGAGGGCATTTACTATAGAAAGAAGCCTCGGTCAAAGGTGATATATGAGTTGTTGACAAACGAGCCAAAGTCACTTGTATTCTCTACTCAAATTTGTGCTATTCGAGTTCCCATGCAGCAGATCAAGAAAGGTGCTCGAACCGCTTTCGTGCTAGACCAAAGCAGATGAGGAAAAGATTCTAGAAAACTTGCCCGAGGTTTTATCTGATGAAGATAGCATGTCTGATGAAGAATAGCTGAACACATTCTTACAGGTTAGGAAATGATTCAGAAATTTTGAATATGTTGTTGTGTCTTGCCTTGTTTGGGAATAATATAAGAAACTCAATTCCATGCTCAATTGTATTTTGATGCCCCTTGTTTCAATGTAATATGTTTGCGTCTGATGTAATATGTAATTGTATTTTGATGTCCCTGATGTAACATGCCCCAGGTTCACCACATGTTTCACCACATGTGTTTCACCACATGTGGTGACACATGTGTTTCACTACATGTTTCACCACGTGTTTCACTTTCTGTCTCTTCTCCCGACACAGATAGATCCTTCTGAACAGCTTTTCTACTGAAATGCTTTCCTTTTCCATGGCGAAAATTAATGACCTCGGGCAACCCAAAAGGCCCGAGATGCCATTCTTCTTGCTCCCAATCGAAGTTTACTGCTTTATTACAAAGATTCGGAGCGCATAGCTTTTCAAAGAAGAAGTCCTTGGGAAGCAGTTTACAGTTTACAATTTACAGTTGGGTGGGAAGCAATTTACAGTTTACAGCTTACAGCAGCTACTTCAGCAGACATGGCCAACTTCACCTCTTGGATGCTGCAAAACGATGGAGTGCCGGAATGGGACAATGTGACCAGAGAAGAAGAGCCCATAATACCTAGGCGTGCTGTCCTGATTTTCAGCCATGCGAAATGGATGGACATGCTCAGCAACGTAAAATTACTCTATTCACCGGATGAGAATATGACCACGTAAATGCTGAAAACTCTCACCGGAGGTTGAATTGTACACCACAGCTCCCGTGCCTCTCAACTTACTCTGCCTCCACCCAAATTTTTACACACCAAAGATCTTTGGCCCGCTCCTCATACTATTGACCAGATCCGCAAAGGTTGAGACCTTTTTTCGCTTAATGGCTACCAAGCCTTTACGCTAGACGTGTTCCTCTTTTGTTATGATAGGTTGTTTACATAGGATCAATTCCTTCACTTCGTGGATATGTTCTATCATCACAAGGCCTTGCAGATGGACATGGAGAAGCCGCTATTCCGCTTTGGTAACACTCCACCATTATGGTTTTTGCTTTCCTCCGTAATGGGAGCAAATAGGGTCGGAAGCTGACCCAGCTGGCCACCGATCCGGGTGATCATAGAAGATGGCGAGGAGGAGCTGGACCCGCATCTCTTTTGATAGACCCACGAATGAAAACAAGTGTATATAATCTGAAATGTAACCTTATGTAATCATTTTATATGTTTAATATAAATCTTCACTCTTCAATCTTTACTGTTTAATTGACAGGGTGAAAGTGACACACAGAAAAATTACATTAAGGATGAACGGAATGGGACAGAGAAACACATGATGAAACCCACCACTGGAAATCTGTCACATCAAATGCAAGGTCAATCATTCAAAAGTCGGGTCGCGGCAGAAAGAATGGAGGGAAACCCTAAATCTAGTTTTGCATGCGCACATTGGCTTATCCCGATCCAAATATGGCGGAAGAAAATGTAAGGAGAACACGGGCACAAACAATTTCGCCCAGTTCAAATGCAAATGATCCGGTAAGACCTATACTGGAGCAAATAAACCAGGAACAGAGGCGGATATTAGAGGAGCGGAGGACCCATGAATTCCGAGGTATTCTAGGCTTAAAACATAAGTTAATTCGGAATGGGCTTAAAGAATTAGAAGCCAAGGCAGTGATAGGCGGTTGCCTTTCTTATTACTAATGATGTTGTTTTACACAGATGCAGTCAGGAGACTTAACAGAGTTGGTGCAGCCGACAGGGTTCTGGGGGTGGCGTATGATTCTGAGGATGAGTTCGCAGCTCTCCCCATGCTTGAGGAAGAGGATATGTTCATCGAACTAAAGCAGGAAATGATCCATGCTGAAGCCATTAAAAAAGTGCTCAACAGGCCAGATGCATGGAGACACAACAACCTGAGACAATACTTTATGAATCTGTATCATATGTGGGAGCAGAAATGAGAAGCTCATGTTTTAGTGTTGCTGGATTTCACCAACTATTCAGCAGAAAAACTTGATGAAATCTTGAATATACTTGGAAGAAGAAGAGTTACAGATCTCACAATGCAGGATCTGATTGAGGCCCAGTAACTGTATGTCATCATTAACCTCTTCAAAACAGCTATTATTATATCTCTAATGCATTTTGATAATACTAGAAGCTCGTGGTTATAGTTTTCCTCGATTTTTCTCGCATACTTCATTTCATAAGAAGTATGAACTATTCTACCGGTATGGTAGATTTCCATATGTATTTTTCTCCCTTTGAAATATAAAAACAACGCTTGCATCACCACAGCTTCACCACGTTTCACCACATTTTTCACCACAGATTTCACCATAATCAGCCGGGGGCATTGACCATTTTTGACCCGTCAAAAATGGAATGGCTCTCGATTCCCGATAGTATCTTGACCGATTTTGGTGACAAAGAATATATGGATCCCAAATTAGGTCCCTCGAATTGATATGAGGCCAAAATTCATTAAGCTCTCCTTTTTGTGCAAAGATTCTTGCAAGGCCACTAACTTTTGCTTCAGTGGAATTCTCGTGTTTTTCTTTTCAGCTTTTTTTGAACTCTATTTCTTTTGAACCCGAGCCACCCATCTCATATTTTCCTATTTGCCGAAATGGTTACCATATTTTGTTAGTGTGCGATCATAGATTCTACACCTTCAAATTCCTTGTTTGCATTTTATAATTAATGACAAAAAGTTCAGCTTTAACTGAATAGTTCAGCTTAACCGAAAAGAACAAAGGAAACTCGTGAGAACGCTTAAAGCAAAACAAGTTCTATTGCAAAACAAGGACTATTGCAAAACAAGTTCTCATCATTAATGAAAAGCCTTTACAAAGAATAGTCACAAGGACTATTGCCAAAAAAATTGAAACCGTGGATTACAATACAAATCTAAACTAATCAAAGGGGGGTCATCTTGAGCTCTATATGGAGGTCGCCCTCGCAGCATACATCTTCATTTCGAGGAGTCGCCTCGCCATCATAACCTCCTCGATGCACCCACTCGAAAGCACCCGCAAACGCTTTGGCGGCTTGATGATCCATGATGAGCTCCTCCACCTCCGTGGAGTGAACCCGCCACCATCAGAATCGGGCGGCCTCCTCCGGTGGAGGAAGACCGGGATCCTCCCCAGAAGCCACGGATTCCCGACCGTCCGGGCATGCGAAGGAGCAGCACAATGGCCGGGATAGTGTTCCCCGCCGAGTGTAGTCTTGAACTTGGCCATGGCGGAAGTGAAGGAGATGGACGTAATGGGGAAGGAGGAAGGAGATGGCGGAATAGACGATGGGGATCGGAATGAAGTCAGCAGGCAGAATTTTGGGAATAAAAGGGATGCAAATCGTAGGCATTCATACGATTTTGGGAATGAGGCAGAAGAGGAAAGGGACGTTTGCATGCATGCCACGTAGGCTCCAACATGCCACGTAAGCCCCAACATGCCACCTATGATTCACCACATGATTCACCAAATGCACCACATGATACACCACATGCACCATTTGCATCACCAAACATGTTGGTCAATGAAAGTCAAACATGTAACAAAGGTCATGTAAAGGCTCAAGCATGCCAAGGTGGCTCAAATATGCCACCTAGGCTCCAACATGCCAAGGTGGCTCAAACATGCCACCTAGGCTCCAACATGCCACGTAAGCTCCAACATGCCACCTATGATTCACCACATGATTCACCAAATGCACCACATGATTCACCACATGCACCATTTGCATCACCAAACATGTTGGTCAATGAAAGTCAAACATGTAACAAAGGTCATGTAAAGGCTCAAGCATGCCAAGGTGGCTCAAATATGCCACCTAGGCTCAAACATGACAAGGTGGCTCAAACATGCCACCTAGGCTCCAACATGCCACGTAAGCTCCAACATGCCACCTATGATTCACCACATGATTCACCACATGGTTCACCAAATGCACCACATGATTCACCACATGCACCATTTGCATCACCACATCTATCACGACATGTAACACCACATTGTCATGAATCTTTGAATACATCAATTTCTTCTAGAGATTTGAACTCCACCAGAGTGTTGCTCTGGTCAGCCAGAAAAGTCTATTGTATACATTAGTAAACAACAATGTACATTAGAGTGTCAATGCAAGAATAGGTTACAAGAATAACCTCTTTGGTTACAATAATACAAACATGTGATTACAAGTAAAGATCTATTGATCTATCAACCTCAGCTTCATTACTACAGCAACTGTGCTTCACAACATCAATCATCATTCTGCGCGTGTCCAACAGCTCGCAACTAGAAATTGGTACACCCTGCAACAAACATATCAGGCCTCACATTGGATGAGTAATACCTTCAAATTTACGAACTCGCCTTGCATTGGGATAGTATGTCCAAGTCTCGCATTACTGCAGCCACAACTTTCTTTACAAAGACACATATAGCAGACCACACGACCAAAGAATCGACCGAGTGGGGAACTTGTAATTTTCTTGTGGCGCAGCCTTTTATGGTGCTTGGGAATTTTGTGTTTGCATCCTCAACAAAACTCATGACAGTTCTGAGCCCTTTGTACATTTCTAGGTCACAAAATGGTACACACTTGGTCGACATTTAACCAATGACCTCCAAGACCTACAATGACATACACCGGCCCAAGTTTCAGGCCGATAACATGCTTTGTAATGGTACATTCAAATTGCAAGTTGAGGGTTCAACAGTTTGTCCTTTGAAGCAAGCTCGCTCGACAAGAATGTGTAAATGAGCGGATCCATGAAATGGAACCTCTCGCTCCATGTCATGCTTGATGCGTAATTGGTGCATACACCGCCAAAGTCCAAGGTCCGTAAAACAAGATGATTTAAGAAACAACAAAGACTTCAAATCTGAAGTTGTTTATATTAAATTACTAACCTCATGAAGAAATGGACTATCCTCACACCGAACCAATCCCTACTTTTCTCCAATATTCTCGATTGCCTCTTGATCAAGCACAAGAGGCTCCTCGCTGTCCTTTTAAACACTTCAAGTGGCAAGTGTTCTCGGCTCTGATGTGCGCCTTAACACCGCAGAGCCCTCGTGGCCGGTGGTGTAAGTTTACATTCAGCAAATGGAAGATCATTGAAAACCTTGAGGAACATTGAAATAGCCAAGAAATGAACAATTGAAGTAAAACTTTGTTTATTGTTAGTCCTGTGCCTCCTGGTTCAGGACTATTCATGCATACGACGGACCAGGTCAAGCTTAAGGATCCACAGACAGGCACGGGTCAGTCTTCCAAAGCCCAAGAAGACCAAGGCAGTTGACCACGCAGCCAAAGCTCAAGGCCCACAACAAGAGGCGCCGTTTAAAGTGATGGCCCGCCACCGCCACCGTCCGGCCAAGTGATTCGAGGCACTTCAAGAGGCACCGCCAACATTCCTCCAAATCGCCTCTTTCCGTAGTCGGCACCGGATCACCGAGTGTCTATATTGGGCCAAAGGCCATTGTACTATATATATGAGTAGAGCTAGCATATGATGGCTAGATGAGTTTTGAGTCTTGTCTCTTTTCAGCTTCTCTCAATTGCGAGAGCTCATGTATGTTCATCGCTGATATCGTGGAAGCATATCATTTTCCTCTCATTGTTCTTTTTCGCTCCGCTTTTCTTCTTCTTGTTCTTTTCTTGCAAATCCCGGACATAGTTCCCCCGGATTCTCCCCTAGATCCAAGGGTCCTCACAGAGGGTCAGTCTTTTGCAGAGTTCCCAACCCGCACGCCAAACACCGCCGCCGCCGGGTCTGATTCGCTTTTTCCCTTCTTCGCCGCCATGTTCCGTCCAAACTTCACGCCGAAGAACTTTTTCCTGCATCGGGCGCCTCGATTGAGCGCCATCATCGACGGAAGTCGCTCGTGACATGTATGGATCTCGCTTATGACATTGAGGGAGGCCACATTCTGTCCTAGGGCTCGGTCGGGCGCCACCCACCCCTCGTGTCATGTCTCGGCCCAAATTCTCCACCTCAAGCGTGCAAACATTGCTCACAAAATCGGTCTCCTCATCACTATCGGGAGCCCTATCCGCTCCACCTCGCCAACCTTACTTTCATACCCCGAACATGCCTTCATCCATCACTCTTCCGCCATACCTCTGCCTTCACAACCATCATCTCCCTACGGGTAGACAGGGGATATCCACATGTCTCTTTTGCTCCTCCCCGTGATTTTCCCTTCCCTACCTTTCCCACCGCTCTTCCCTGCTTACAATCTTACGCACCTCAAACCCAATGATCGCACCTCCAAAGACTCCCCACCTCAAATTTACCCCTTCAAAGCAGGTCTTTCCAAAGACCATACCCTCCAACTCCACCTCAATATCCTCACTATCATGTTCCGTCCAGCCCAAAGACTTTTACCTCTACCTTTCGACCCTTAAGTCGACTTATCCCACCTTTGGCAACACGAAAAGGCAAACCTTTAGACCAAAGTGCTCAGGCCCACATGGAAGAATTTGAGGCTCGCTGTCCCCGAATGGTCATGCGCAACCTCAACTGAAATTCCACATCTTTTCCACCACATTGCGCGGCTTCTCATCAATGGCTCATGTCCAACAAAAGCCATTGAAACAAGATTGGTCCGAAATGAAAATCGCTTTTCTCACTATGGGACCACGGATGATGATCAACTTCATCTCAAGCAACTCAATGACCTTCAACAAGAGCCCACGGAGTTCCGCCTTCCGGATTTTGCGGACCGCCTTCACATTCTCGCCAAGAAACTCAAGGAGTACCCCCACAGTAGAGCCGATCTTGGTCCGTTTCTCCAAGGACTTCCTCCAAATATCGACTCATGATCAATACCATACCAAGACTTTGGAGCAAAGGCTATCGATCTTGTCAATCACTCACAATGTTTCCTCCCGTATGGCTCTTCAGAGCTCCTTTCATTCCACCCGCCATGGTTCCCTGCATCGCCGCTCAACCTCAACACGCCAATCCAGCTGCAGCCGATCCGTGCCATATCTCAGAAATATCAAGGCCACTTGGCTAATGAGTGCAACTCCACCAATGGCCCGCCTCATTGTAAACGCCGCAACATGTGCAATCATGCCACTAAGAATGCACTCGCACTCATCCTACACCTTTCCGCAACAAGATGGTTTATCAAGTGCAAACAACACCTCAAAGACCAATCGCCATATCGCCAGCCACCCACCGCAGCGCAACCCAATCAACTCTATCGCCAATGGGAGCAACAACGGGACCCAACACACGCTCTCCTTTTGATCCTTCAAAGCTCGGTGTTATCACCGCCAAGAATGGGGTCATACCACCACGGCGTGTCCTCAACTCCCCAAGTTCAGGTGCAGCTTCGCACCAATCGTACCACATCAGTCCGCCCACACGGCTTACCAACTCGATTGCTAATGGCAAACAAGGCCCGCGCCCAGCTCTTCTTCTAAGCCACCTCGCGGCCAAAGAATCACGCTTATCAACCAGCTCCCCGCCAATCAACCTCGATGGATCAACAAGCACAGAAGAAATTTTTCGTGCTCTTAATCCTCCAAATTCCCAGCCATCAAATTGGGTTGGTTTGGTTTCACGCCGCACCGTATGCCACGCCCCTTAACCATTATTCCTAATGGCACGCAACCTGCCTTTTACAAATACGCCATTCCTCATGCGTAAGACAAAAGGTCCATTTTGCAATCGAACTTGAGAAACTCATGCCGAATGTCATGCCTAAAGTTCGCCAAAGCATTTTGAACCTCATGCAAGCCGCCAAGGCCGCGACGCTGGCTAATGTCCATGCCACCACGAGCTCAACAACGACAAGACGCACCTTCCACGCCTCAACCTCCACGCCTCGGACATATCCCAATATCGCCATGAGGTTGACCTACTCAAAGAAGTTGCCGCTTCCTTACCACGCACTCCCCGCACTGTGGATCCAAATGATCCTTTTTCTCATGTGCCTCGAACTCCAAGAGGAGCTAGCCAAAATCAAAATTCCTTTAAGCTTGGCTACAATTTTGAAACTCGGCCCCCGCCTCAAGGACCAGCTACCACTCCCGACCGCTTTTGGTTGGGGCTGTTGCTACCTCTACTCCCACGGTCCATGCCACGGTGGGCAATCAACAAGTCAATCATGTTCAAATTGACGGAGGTAGCGCTCAATCTCATCACGGATAAACTCCGCAAAACAAATGGGCATCAAACAACTCTATCGCGGCCCCATATGACATCAAATTGGCCAATGGCCATATCACGAGACCTCAAGGCGCCACGCCTCTTCTTCACATCAACATAGGTGATCTCGTGATTCCCCTTGGAATTTGGTGTTTGGAAGGCCGAGAAGATCCGTGTGATTATGAAATGTTGGTCGGCAGACCTTTTCTCCGCCGTGCCAAGAGCATTCATTACCGGGCCACGGACGCTTAGTCATCACCGATGGTCACCTCAATGCCACCATGGACTTGGAAACAGCAAAATCATTTCCGCGACAATGCTGAACCCTCTCTCCCACACCGACTGAGGACGCCTCGTAATATTTATCGTTCGTGCTCCACCGCGAAGTTCCGCCTCGCCATCCTACCCCCGAGTATGCCGATCCTTGGGGAGAAATGACTCTTGATCGTGACCAGCCGTGGTCGCTTTGCTTGACCCTTACCCGCTCCTTGCAATCGAATCCAACGTGTTGATCACTTTTCGTGACGCCGAACCTCCCCGCAGCCCCCGTGGAAGTACACGCCGCCATGAAGCAACCTCTCGCTTGAGGAAACTCAAAGAACCTCTCTTTTTCACCACGCAGAGCCACGCATCCCCGTTATGCTTCAACCTCCCCGCCATATTGTCCAGACATGGAAGTTATCCCCATATTCGACTCGACGTAGAGATTGTGGACGAGGCAACAATCACCGTCCCCGATTGCCGCCAATCTTCCCACACCCTATCGTAATAGCCGCCACGCTTTTCAAAAGTTCAAACACATTTTCCCGAGCTACAGAGATCTTCTGGGGATCAACAAAACCTTGGGGAACTCACCATTCCTACCAAGTCCGATGCACGCCCAGCCTAGCAACGACAGCATCGCTCAACCCCACTACCGCGGATCGCCAAGGCGTAAATTGACAAACTCCTTGCCGCAGTTTGATCTATGAGGTCAAACATTCTCGAGTGGGTGAGCCCCATCGCCATTGCACTCAAACACAATGGTAAGATCCGCGCTTGTGTGGACTACCAAAAACTCAATCAAAGCACCTGAGCGTGATCATTTTCCCCTTCCCTTCACGCACTGTGTTCGAAGAGGTTGCCGGACATGAGATGTACTCCTTCATGGATGGTTTTTCTCGCTACAATCAGATCTCAATCAAAGAATCTGATCAACTCAAGACTACCTTCACCACCCCGTAAGGCACTTTTGCCTACAAGATGGTTCCTTTTGATTATCAAACTCTCCATCCACGCTTCAACGTATCATGCTCTCGCCATGATTTTATGAAGGAAAATCCCTTCTTGCAAATTTTTCAAGATGACTTCTCTCGCCTACAGCCCCATGGTCACCATTTGATAAATTGGAACTTGTCTTTCGAAATGTGATGAGTCCCAAGCATTAGTCTCAATCCCGAAATGCAATGCCCTTTAAGGCCACTTCGTGTGTTCTGTTGGGACATGTGGTCGCGAAAAGCGTGTATCACCACGGATCCTCGCTAAAATCAGTCGTGGTGCTCAAGGCTCAAGCACCAGCCAATATAAAGGAAACACGCTCTTTCTTGGGTAAGGTCAATTATTACTCCACCTTCATTCCTCGGACTCGCAGCCATTGCGCATCCCATTCATAAACTCACGGGTGATGAATCCACCGGGCTTGGAATTCCCAGCGGATGTCGCTTTCAACAGCTTGAAGCTCTTGCTTACTCAGCCCCTGCTCTTGTTCCTCCTCAATGGGACAAGCCCTTTCATGTCCATGTCGATGTCTCGGCCTTTGCTATTGAGCTGTTCTTTCTCAAGAATATGATGCGCATTAATCGACAAACCAAACCGCTACGCCAAATTTGAAACTCAATTCTCATTAACGCAACTACTCGCCACGTAGAGCGAGAAGCCTTGGGTTTAATTTTTCAAGGCCCAACGCTCCGCCACTATCTTTTGGGCACCAAATCAAATTCTTTGTTGACCACCGTGCACTTCTTTACTTGATCAACAAATCCACGCCCACGGGCCGCATTGCTCGTTGGGTCCTCCTTCCGCAAGAATTTGCACCTTTTGAAATTGTTCACAAGGCCGCAAAAATCTCATGTTGTCCCGGATTATCTTTCACGATCCACACAGATGATCCCTCCACCGAGTCTCGACGCCTTTCCCCGACGCCAACTCTTTTCGTCACGGCAACACCTCATTGGTTTCATGACTTTCAGCCAGATCTCCTCACAGCGCTTTTCCACCGTGAGGGACGCCACGCCTTCCAAACCAAGCGACAATCCCGCCGCCATCAATTTCTCCGCACAGGTCCGCGGACTACACCATGGTTGCAGCCATCTTTACAAAAAGGGTAAGGATACAATCCTTCGACGTGGTTCTCCCTCATGAGGTCCCGTGATATTGTTCGAGAAGCCCATGAAGGGCTCGGTGGTGGTCATTTTCATGGAGACACCACGCACGCAAAAATCCTTCTTGCTGGTTATTTTTGGCCCACGCTTTCAAAGACGCCACGCCCACGCCCAAGACGCAGATGCTTGCTTGCAGGTGGGACGCCCCACGCCCGTGACGCTTCTTCCTTTGACGCCGGTTGCCACGCCACTTCCCTTCAAAGAAATGGGGAATGGATTTTGTGGGACCCATCGATCCTCCCCGCTGCACACACCCGCGTTCCGCTACATTCCGTTCTCACCGACTACGCTTACCAAATGGGCTGAAGCTTGCGCGACTTCCGCATAACATCAAGCGCCAAAGACAAACCTAAAGTCATCTATCAACAAATCATCACGCTGATTCGGCCGCCCCACGGAGCTGGGTCGCTGATCGTGGTGTCCATTTTATCAATCACACCATCAAGGAGCCGACGGATTATCTCCCCGATACATCATCACAAGAGCACACCTTACTATCCTCGAGGGAATGGTTTGGCGAAAAGCACCAACAAAACTCGTCACAATTTCAAGAAAATTTGTGACGCTTTACTCGCAAGACCGACCGGCAAAACAAGCTTCCCACTGCTCTTTGGGCTTACAATACTTGTTTCAAAATAGCTACAGGTCACACCCCTTTCAAATTGGTTTATGGTCAAGAAGCTCTCATGCCGCTTTGAATACATACTTCCAACACTGCTTTTCACCGGCACGCCCATAATCCGCTTTCTTTGCACTCAAAGAAAGGGTTTATCAATTGGAACAGCTTGGATGAACTTAGAAGAGATGCTTATATTCGTGTTCTTCATGGACAACAGCTTGCAAAAATCCTTACATGACAAACGGCTGAAGACAAAACATTCAACGGCGGAGATTTGGTTCTTCTTTATGATTCTCGGTACAAAACTTTTCCGGTAAACTTAAGTTTCGCTGGTTTGGCCCTTATCAAATTGTTCAAGTGGTTCACCCCAAAATTTTCAACCGGGCCGAAGTTAGATGGCACTCCATTACCTACACCGTTAATGGCTTTCGCCAAAAACATTTCATATACAAATGTAAGGTGCACATCCACAAACGATGCTCGCTTCGGACACGCACACAAATGTAGATAGTGACTAAACCAAATGCATATTTATATTATAGGTGGAATTTTTTTACAAAATGTGGGCGCAACCCAGCTATTTCCCGCTTATGGGCACCGCCTCTATATACAAAAAACGGCCTCGAGCCCTATCTACTAAGTCCTAAGAAGAAAACCCTCTACTCCTGCCCGGAGCGCAGGTGATGATGCAGATGTGGTAGAGGTTCTTTCCAGGGTCCCAAATAAGGTGCGTAACCACCTCCATCGCTTGGTCTTCTGGATCGGGATGTTCAACCATCCCGCACACACCAAACATCCATTCTCAAAGCACGATTGTGGCAAAATGCCGAGAGGTCCGCATAATCCATCTTGCAGGTAATCCACTCCTGACAGTTAGTGGGCATAGTGCAGTCCTCGTTCAAACCAGCAGCAGCCATGCTGAGCGCCATCGGATGCCTTCGCTTCACTCCCGGTTCGTCTTATATAGCCAACTGAGGAACTCCTTGTCGACGTGGACCAATCACAAAAATCGCCAACGTGTTTGCAATGCAAGGCTGTTTCTAAAATGAGAATCTTTTCTCCCGCCGCATATCTAGCCATGGTACCTTCTGACACATTCCTTTTAATGATATCCCACTTCGAGTTGCCAGCATTAAATGCCATTCCTTCTTTTCACGCCCGTCGAACATTAATGTGTGTCCTTTGGCCACCTGTCACATCCCATCATTCTCTCACGCCTCATCTCCACCGTTCATTCCTTCTCCCTTTGTTGTTTGGGGACTTAGCCAAATTTTTGCCTCTCAATCGCCTCCTTGGCATCTTTACACTGGCACCATCCACGGTTGCGGCTTAGCCCTTATCATGCCCCCTTCACCACCTTTATGCGGCGCCCTAAACCTTTTTCGCCTCTCTGGCGCTTTTAAGCCTTACGTTCTCCTCTCTCCGCCTTCTTCAAACAGCCTTCATTCGTTCCGGCGGCTTTTATGGTTGGCTGCCCCAAAATTTCCTACACTTCAAGTTTCGCCCCTGTGGAACCGCTCTTTTCGAAGTCCGGTATCTTTCTTGACGCCCACTTTCCCGTGGAAGCCCTTGTTGGCCCGAATCGTGAAGTCGCCGAACGCCGTAAGCTTTTTACGAATTTTCACAAATGGAACTTCCGGCCCAAATCCGCACTCCGTTGAAGCAGCTTCATCGCCACATCGCCAACATCCCCAATGGCTACACTACGGTTGGTCGATGGCACCACCATTTCACCGACACCCAAAGACTCCTAATTTCTCGGTATTTCATATCCCTTTGCAACCCCCTTTGTTTATCTTGGTCCGCCATATAGGATCCGGATGTCACCGAAGTTTGGTGCTCCCGCTTATCACGACAAACGTCATTTTGTTAAGTTTACCTCACAATATTGACAAGCCCCATGAAACTTTGTTAAGTTTTATTTTCCTTAAAACTAGTACAAAGGTCCAAAATAAAGTACAAAGTTAAGATAAAGATAATGCTGGGTATTCTATTAAGAACACCCATATCAATAAGCCTTTCTATAATATGGTGATCATCGCTACTTTTTAGTCCAACCACCACATTGATTGGCCCCAAATGTTGTTTTACCATCTTCTCCAAGAAGTTGACCGCCGCCCTCCACCTTGATGCCACTTCTACCTCTGAAACTTCGTGGGCCATCTTCAAGCCCTCATCCCTGTCATTACTTTCCTCCCTCACCTCCTCATTCTCATGCTTCCACTCAACAAATCCCTTCATTCCCTTCCTCAAAATCCATAAGTTGGCATTTCACGCCTTCTTCTTCTTCTCGGTCATGTCCAAAGATAACACCACGCGATGTCAATCTCCCCTCCTCTCTACGAAAACGGGCCCTCCGCTTCTCATCATGTCTCACAAACGCCTCAAACACGCAAGAATAAATGGCCCCTCCGCCTCACCCTCGCCCGCCACCGTTGTATCGGTGCTCCGACGCCAGGATGCTCAAGCTGCCGCTCTAAAGTTACAAGAATCCCAAGAAGCTCTTATGAATGGGGTTCACACGCCCTCGACGACCTCGGGATCGCGGTTCCACCGCGGACCTTCAAGCCGCAATCGCACATGTTCAAACTTTGGAAGCTCAACTTCAAGAAAAGCACGGGCTCTCTTTACAGGCCGCATAGATCTCAAAATGCATCGTATCGGACCAGCCTACTTGCGCATCAACAGGCTCAGCTTCAATCCGAAATTCAGGACTTATTGGAGCAAAACAAGTCCAAAGCCAACCTCCTTAGTGACAAGGAGAAAGATATTGCTAAGCTCGACGCCTTTGTACTCCGAAAGCTTTGTGACAATTACAAAGACTCAAGTTCAACACCTTACGAGGCGACGCCAAATTGCCTCTTTAATCCCGCCTCTCCACGCAGACTTCTCCACTCACATCCCTCCAAGATCAGCCTTTTGCACGGAGGTTCGTAAACGTAAACTTCTTGATGACGCGGGAGATTGCCATGCTTCGACTCAATGCTCCCGGGCAATCCTCCTCACAGTTCACCCTTCTCGAAACGGATCCGTGACCCGGGCCACGCTTTCTGTTAGAAAAGGACCACGTGATCCGCGGACCTCGAACAACGCTTCTGACAAGCTATTCAGTCTGGCCGATGAGGCTCGCACCAAACCGGACGGCTATATCACCATTGTTAGCAACCTACCTGCTGATTTCCCAGCCTTCCCGCTATCCGATTATGTGGTTGCCCGCCACCACCTCTTTCTTCCGGTGGCATGGGGCTGATGGTCCCGTGGATGTTCCATCACAGACCGCAGATTTTCTTCGATTTGGCCGAACTCTCTATTGAAGACAAAGGTGTCTGGCAGTGCCCTTTTAGTCTTTTGATCTCATTCATCGCTGCGAGATCCGGATTTCATCACCTTCGAGTTGTTCAGCCCATGGCTTACATTTTTCATGATTTCTATCCGGGTGATACACTGTGAGCGATTTAGGGATGGGCCACCACGTAACTATCGTGGTGACCCCACCCTTCAATGGTTGCTTGGGGATAACAACCCTTACCGGGTTGATCATGCTCGGACACACGCTCTTCATCAAGAGTACATGCCGAGCTTGCACATCATTTACCTCTCCGGCAAGCGGAAGTGCTTGCAACAAATAAGGAAGTATCCGGGACATCCCGAGGATCTTCCCTATGCACAAATTTATATGCAACACCTCGCGGGTTACAATCAATTACGTGCTCTCTCGATAGCAAGACAGTCCCCACAGTGCCGGATAGCCCTCCCCGCTAACTCTCAACTCTCCCACCCTGGGATCGTTGGTGTAAAGCTCTTGATCCGGCCCTTGTCGGTGAATTCCTGGAGCAAGGCAACCCACCCACGGGCATGGTTCCCTCTTCCTATGCTTCCCTCGGGGTTCCTCCACGCCCGTGTTCCCGACTTCGATTGGCGTCTCCCCTTTTGGACAAAGGTCATGGATGGCCATGCCGGATGGACTCCACCTCCTATCTCGACGGATCTCCTGTGGGATCCCCGCTTTGTTCGGCCGCCCCCCATTGGGAGGAGGGTGCCACTTTTGAGAACACCACCTAATTGATCTATATTGCTAATGAGCGTGGTTGGCAACGCCTGGATGCGCTCCATGGTCTTGACACCTTCTTGCGGCATGCCACCACCTCACCGTGATCCTTCACCCACTTTCAAGCGTGTTTTGTGCTGCTCTAAAATGCATCTTGCTCAGCTCCTTAAATCGGCAGCGGCCCCATTTTTTATCGCATCCTAATGCCGGGCCGCTGCCTTCGCCTCCGGACTCGCCCAAGCCATGGAATGTCGGTTTGTTTCTTCCGACGCCCATGCCGCCCTTTGAGGACATGGTGCGATCTCGCTTTCTCTTGATGCATCCCCGCCTTTGACTCAACACTCCTCCCCGCTCTTCAAACACGCCAGATCTCATTGGCCAAGTACCATAATGGTGCCCGGCCCTCATTCCCCGTGAGGATCACTTTCAAACCGATGGCTTCCCACCCTCGAAACACTTCCTCCTTTTCTTCACTCAGTGTCGCTTTGGTGGGGAGTGTTAGTCCCAGCCTCCCCGGTTCAGACTATTCATGCATACGACGGACCAGGTCAAGCTTAAGGATCCACAGACAGTACGCGGGTCGGGCTTTCCAAAGCCCAGCCAAGACCAAGCAGCAGACCACGCAGTCAAAGCTCAAGGTCCGTCAACAAGAGGCGCCCGCCGTCAGACAAGTGATGGCCCACCACCACCCAGGCCGGCGGGCGTGATTCGAGGCACTTCAAGAGGCACCGCCAACATTCCTCCAAATCAGGCCTCTTTCCAGAAGTCGGCACCGAGATCAGTCAGAGTGTCTATATTGGGCCAAAGGCCATTGTACTATATATATGAGTAGAGCTAGCATATGATGGCTAGATGAGTTTTGAGTCTTGTCTCTTTTCAGTCTTCTCTCAATTGCGAGAGCTCATGTATGTTCATCAGTGATATCAGGGAAGCATATCATTTTCCTCTCATTGTTCTTTTCTGTTCCGTTTTCTTCTTCTTGTTCTTTTCTTGCAAATCCCGCGTGACATAGTTCCCCCCGGATTCTCCTGTTAGATCCAAGGGTCCTCACAGAGGGCTGTCTTGCAGGAGTTCCCGAACCCAGACCCCAAACATTTATATTAAAAAGTCAAGAGAGGTTACATCATATACACAATAATACTATTTCTAGGCTTTAGTTCTATGTTTTTTCATCATATTAATACAAATTTGACTCTCAGTGTCAAATATATTCAGCATTTTGTTGCTTTCGACATAACTTTGCACATTCCCTGCCTTCAGCAACCCCTGAAGCCAAACCTTTAGATCATTCATGAGGAAATTGCCATCTACTCTGTCAGGGCTCCAGCTGTTTGGACAGATCATGGTGTTTGGCACATTGAGGTACCCTTTGTATCTGCTGTCATCAATGAGAAGCACGTTCTCTTTTGTGAAACCTGGAAATTCGTCGTAGACCTTTTTCAGGTGCTTCAAAAAAATTGGCTTTTTACTGTTAAATAAATTTGTGTTGGTACACTGATCCTGACTCCATATGAACTTGAATTTGCCCTTGTGTTTCATCAATGCTCCCTTAACTATGACTCTCAAGTTTTGAGCCTGCAGGCTGGACCAAAGTGCTATATGAAAATTCTGACTGCACCAATCTATGAACTCGCCCAAATGGTCTAGTTACTACCCACTTGGTTCTCGCTTAAGTGTGATCAACTTAACATCATCTTCTTTGGCAGTGGGTATGGACTCACTCTTGTCATAGCTTCTACCCAGAACTCCATTGTAGTAAAAAACAAGCAGGATTGGGCTTAACCTTGTAGTCTTCTGCATGGACAGAGTTGGTGCGGTGGTCGAAAACTTCGCTTGAAGATTTCTTGGTGCAGGGCTGGAAACTTCGCTTCAAAGATCTCTTCGTGCGTGGGTTGGAAACTTCTGCTCGTAATGTCTTGGAGGTGTCTTTTGCTTGGAATTCTGCTCTTGCTTTTTCTCCGAGACACTTCCAAATAGCAAAAATTTAACAGATTCAAGAACTATATGGGTCAAATTAAAAAGAAGACAGGGCACAAAAGGTTGGAAGTTACCTTGTGACTTACATTCACCTAACGATTTGTTCGGATCATAACCCGATGCATCCGCTGATTTGGCGTGATTGGTGTGGAGCATGACTTAATGCATCTGCTGATCTGGCAGATTGTTGTCCAGTTGGAGCACCTACTGGAGCTTGACTTGATGCACCTACTGATTTGTTGACATCTACTGATTTGTCCAACTTTCTGTAACCTAATGCATCTTCTGATTTGCCCGAAGTTTCTATCTCAGGTCTAATGCTTTCGGGGGGGTGTGAGTGTCGTGTCCCCCTAACTGACCACATTGTACCTCTATATCTACAAAGTAGGGATGAAGAAGTAAGCTACATATCCCAATTGCATCAAACAAGACTTGGTTACCTTTGAGGGTAGAAAATAATTCCCTTTTGGTGTGCTAGATGGACTCACATAGTCATTGCCACCAAGATGAACAGCTAGACCTCAATTAGTAAACGGCACCATGCTCTGCAAACTTGGAATTGAATCACAATTGATTGTAACTATGCTTTGGTTTTTTAACTAAGCTCCGGACTTTTTTACTCTCTTTTACGATGTTCCTATTTTTATATACCTAAAGTGTCCCCTAAAATGAGCGAAATGATCTCATCCCGTGGGGCACTTTAGATACACAAAACAGAGAAGCAAAAGAGACTAAGCCAGCCAGGGATCTTGTTTTATGTCCGGCTTACTCCTTTTTCGAAGTTTCTCGTTGATGTATCTAATTCGCCACCGAAAGTGAGCGATGTCATCCTAGGGGGGCAAATTAGATACAACAAACGTAAAACGGGAGACTAAGCCGCTTTACTCTCGTTTGAAGTTTCTGCTTGATGTATCTAATTAGCCACCTAAAATGAGTGAGCCACCTCATCCTAGGGGCAAATTAGACACATCAAACAGACAAACTTAAAGAGACTAAGCCGGGTGAAAGATTAGGAAGTCCACTAATCCTAATTGGCATCCGTCCCTTACATCGCCCTTAGCATGTAAACTAAGCTACCTATAAGTGCTCACCGTAAGTGCCTCAAGAGCTTGAAGTTGCTTTTGATCCTCCCTACTCACACCTAAGGCTTGTACCCATGTCAGAGAAAATTCATGACAAAGAATTCTCAATGCAATGTTGATTACAAATCCCGCAAAGTGAACGCAAATTTGTCAATGAGAATACAATTATACTAAGCACTTCAGAATTTTGTTATGAAGTACCTCAAGAGGTCGAGAGACATGGAAGATGGTATTGGTGACCGCATTCAAAGAAATCAAAGTTGGTAGTGGTTTCCCCATCCACTGGAGGATCTTGCCACGTAAATGGACAACCACTACCATAATCTTCAACCTTATCAAGGTCCGAAGTAGTGGATCCAAGACAAATAAAGGAAGACGGTCCTTGCAAGACGTAAACCTCTCTAACCTTGGTTCCAAAGACTTTCAATGTTTGTGGGTTGCCGCTTCCCCGGGTCGACAGCCAGATTAAGCTCCTCGATTTTTGTCCGCGCTCAAGTTCTCGTAATAGTTCCTTCAGCTCAACCTCGTATCTTGGCATATAGCCCTAATACCGCCTCGCATCTAACTTGGTTTATCCTTAATCATTCCTTTCCATTTTTTAAATCTTTATTCATCTTCTGGCCTGAACTCAAGTTGTTTGAACCTTCATTTGTAGCACCCGCAGTTTTTTGATCACAAGTTTGCAACCTTGCCTTACAATCAATCACTTCGATCTTGTAGAGTTGATCCATTCTCCCAAAGTGTCTGTTGAATTCAACCGAAAAAGTAATCCAAGATTAGTACCACATGACACAACAGGCACCACTTTACACACCACAAATTCCATCATGACAAACTTTGCACCACAAATGGCGTCATATTCACCACATGTGGTGTGGCATGTGGCACCAAACCGGTGCCACATGCCACACCACATATGGCACCACAATGCACCCAAGGCACCACATATGGCAATCCATTACTTCGCACCACAAATGGCGTCAAAGACATCACATGTGGTGCAAATTGTGGATCCATAGTGGTGCCACATTAGACACCACATGTGGCACCACAATGCACGTAAGGCACCACATCCCGAGGCATCCACCACCCCATATGTGGCGGATAGCGTGGTGCAATATTTAGCGCAGCTAGCTTGGCACCACATATGGCGCATAATCCACCATTCACAAGTATCACCATATCTAACATCACATATGACACTAAGTATAGAAACATATGGAAGCCAATTCACTATTCAAAAAGGTACCACGCTTGGCACTATATGTGACACTATATATGCTACAAACTACATTATTAACATATAATTGGCACCATATGATCTGTCTCCAGAACACATTTGGAGCTACATACTCATCGTGAACTGAAATTATCCACCACAACTCGAAACTAGCAAACAAAATTTCCTACACATAACTTACAATACACCCAAATGAAGAAGTAAGTGGTGTACCGATTGTTCAAGCTTGCTAGACCTTTGCTGAAAATAACAGCCCAATATTAAATTGCATCATATGGTGGTTCCGTAAGAAGAGGGTTGAAAAGTACCTATTTTTTTCAAGATTTTCCCAGAGATTCTTCTTACAGCTTGAGGAGGCTTGAATTGTGGCCTAGTCATTTCAAGAGAGGAAGCATCATCTGTGGCATGTTGCTCTGCTTCCTCACTATTTGAAATGCTTGCATTCTTCCTCTTACGTTGGGACGGAGAGGCTTCAGACTCTTTTTCTCTTAACTGTTGCCAGAAACTCAACCAGTTTATTTATTTTCCTTTTGTGTGAAGGTAATACGCAACAGCCATAGTCTGTGAGGCCATGCCTCCCCAGGCACACTTCATGCCTGTGATTTTTTTGTAAAGGCACATATATTCATTATACATCTCCTTGCTCAGATTCTTCAACCTGCATGATGAAACAAAACAATATTCTAAACAACAGAGAATCATGGGCATCCCCGAATCTAGAATGCAACCCACCTGTAAGTGGATTTTCCTAATACTTTCGGTCCCCAAACAGACTCGATTTCTTCTTGTGTGGCGTAATGCTTTTCTTGCCTGTACATTTCCTTGTAGGTGTATCCCGTGGCATTCAAGTCCGGTATGATCAGAGCCATTTCGTGATCGATCTTCTTGCCAGAAATCAGAAATGGTCTTGCCGGATTAAGGGAGCGTGATCAGAGTTTTTGAGGGAAAATGATCGTGTACATTGCTGAATAAGCCTGAATAAGACTGAAAGGACAAAATTTTGAATAAGTAATCATGTGTATTTTTGAAAAAATAACTGCCTCTCCCACTACAAATTCGGTAGTTCCCACCACACTTAGCACCCAAAAATGTGGTGCTAAAATGCACGTTTTTGTTCCACTACAACATGCTTTCACCCCCATGGCACATTAGGATAGGCCCAATGGGGGCCTAGAAATGAGCACAATTTGACGCAATTGCAATGGTATAGGACAAGGTTATTACATGAAGATCGGTTCTTGCTGTTAGGTCGACTCTGCGGAGAATACCTAGTATATATGTATTCGAGAGTTGAGGATGCCCGCCTAAATTATTTTAAAACAATGGCGTTCCGCAACAGAAGAATACAGTATGATGAGGATAATTCCGAACACGATAACGATGATGAAAATGACATTATCTTACCTGCATCATTCTTGTGTTGTAAAAGATGGTGTTCGGTACAAGTAGCAGACGCATTAGCACTCTCAAGGGCAAAAGGTCGTCCTACCCTATTTATTACGATGACAACAAACACAGATTGGCCCGAGATACGAACTGCACTTAGGCCAGGACAAAATGCATCCGATGCTTCTATGATCGTAGTTCGATGTTTCCACGGTAGACTACAACGACTAAAAGACTTGCTATGAAAGTTCTTTCAACGTATATCATATATGATACATGTTGTAGAGTTCCAGAAACGAGAATTGCCCCATGCTCACCTTGTGCTACGCACAAAACCTGATATACCAATCGATTGTATCGATGAGATCATTTCTGCTAGGCTGCCATCGGATCCAGTCCTTCGAGCAAAAGTACAAAAGTTCATGATTCATAGGCACACAGAGAGATGTTCTTCTAACAATTCTTCCTGCTGTTACAACTTCCCAAAGCCCGTGAATCCCACAACATATCTCGATTCGAGATCACCGTGGACGTTGCATCTACTGTGCACGTCTTTTCCTATCTCTATGGTTATATATATAAAGGGTTCAATAGTGCCAACTTTCGAGTAGCACAAGATAATGAGTCTGCAAGTCAATCTTCATCAATAAATAGTCAAGCAACTCAATACATGTCATGTACCTCGTTAGCAAATGGAGGGCAAGGAATAGAAACGTCTAAAGATTCTTTCGAAAATATATCATCGGATAAACCTACTAAACCAAATGCTACGAACGAAATACGGGACTACGTGAATGGACGGTATCTGTCTGCCATGGAGGCATTGTGGAGAATAATGTCCTATCATATAACACATAAATCGCCATCCGTCAGATGTCTCCCACTACACCTACGATTACCAAATACAAATTCGCTCTTGGATCATTATTTTTCACGGCCACTAGATTCTGAGTTTGATTCACTCACATATATCCAATATCATGAACAATACACATTAAGTCCATATAATGGGACATCTATCTTGCAACATGGTGAGTATCTAGAGCAAGAACGACCAGGATACGTGAGAAACATTGTCAAGAAGAGATCTACGCAACCGATTATATGTAGAGTACGTTTATTATTACCTCGGGTTGGTGAAGCATTTTATTTAAGGCAAATCCTAATACATCGGCCTGTAAGAACATGGGATGAAATCAAAATCGTAAATAATTTGGAACATGAAACTTATCGACAAGCTGCAGAGGCACATGGACTACTTGCAGCATGTAACGAGGCAACGCTGATTATGGAAGAAGCAACGTCGTTGTCTCTAAGTCCCACACAACTACGATTTTTATTTGCAATGGTCTTACTTGATCAAGCACCAGCACTCGAGATATGGAGTAGATTCCGAGTACCGATGAGCATTGACTTGCTAGACCAATACTCGAATGATGAAACAGTTGCATTTAACGAATCACTCCACCTAATCAATAATATATTGATTCAGCACGGCACTAACATCGTAGCCTTCGGATTACAATTGCACGCTCGTCTCGTAAGAGATGTAATGCATGAGTTATCTACGTTTGTCGATCATGAAGCTTATTTAGAAGCTGTAGCAGAGATGTCGAGCGCAATGAACACTAATCAATTAGAGGTATATACATATATACGAGACGAGATAAAACAGATACAGAGCAAGCAACCAATATTTGTGAATGGCAAGGCTGGTACAGGAAAAACGTTTGTTCTCAATTGTATATGTTTATTAATATGCGGGAACAAGAACATAGTGCTTCCATGCGGAACAACAGCACTTGCAGCTCTTCAATACCCCGGGGGTCGAACTGCTCACTCGCTTTTTCAAATACCAGTTGTAGAAAAAAATGCAGTCTTATTGCAGCAAAAGCGATAATTTGGGATGAATTCCCAATGGCTAATATAGCAGTTATAGAGAGTGTACACAACCTGTTGCAACAGTTGTGTAAAAACAGTTCTCCCTTTGGAGCAAAACACTTCATAGCTTCTGGAGATTTCAGGCAAGTAGCACCTGTCGTTAAGGGAGGTGGTAAAACTGCAGTAGTTAGTGCGTCCATAAAATCATCTCCATTATGGCAAACATTTCACGTGCTAAAATTAGAACAGCCAGTGCAAAATGCGGGTGATCCTGAGCTGATGCAGTATGTTGGTAACATAGGAGAAAACTGGCAGCAATCCACAGTTTCATTAGATATATTTAACACAACTACCAAAATTGCCGACGCAGAAGACTTCCTGTATCCGTCTGACATCTTGAAGAATCCAAGCCAATGTGAGAAACGAGCATTCCTGTCTCCTATCAACAAGCACGTCAAAGATTTCAACGAGCATACGCTAGATAAAGTGTGCAACAGAAGTAAGAAATATTATAGCCACGATCACATCAGTGAACAGGATGAAATCATATATGACCACCCTTATGCAACATCAGATTTTTTGAACAATTTCACGCATTCTGGCATCCCCGAACACGAACTGAACCTTAAAGTAGGAGCAATATGCCACGTTATGAAACGACTTGACACGGAAAAAGGTCTAGTAAAGAATGCAAGAGTCATGATCACATCAATGCATGATAAGTTTGTAATGGTAAAAGTCCTAGGGTCAACAGCGCGTTCAAATGATTGCACATATCCTATTTCGAGAACTGACTTCTTTTACCAACCAGAAAATAGACCATGGACCATCCACAGACGCCAGCTACCATTATGACTGGCATATTCCACCACCTTCAATAACTGCCAAGGATTAACGTTGGACCGTGTTGTCCTTGATTTACGTACAAATGTCTTTGCACACGGTCAATTATACACAGCCCTCATGCGCATACGAAAGAGGGAAGATGTACTCATCCTCCTATCTCCGGATAACACAACAAAACATACCGCGAATGTCGTCTACAAAGAATTACTTTGCTAGCTAGCCAAGTTTTTTTTTTTTAATTATGACATCATATATCCAGGTGCTTGCAATTTCTTCAATTCTCTTTTACAAAGGTACGTTTGCCTAAATCCTTTTCTATGTTAATGTGCATCTTCTTTTCCCTAACCATTAATTAAGTAGGTACAGATGACTTCTTCAACGTTATAGGAAAAAAAAAAAAAAAAAAAACTCCCTTTACGTACGAAAGCCTTCACACGTATATGCAAGAGGTAAGATATACTAAAGGACTCGTTTGCTAACAAGCTAGTTTTTCCGTGACCATCATATATGCAGATGCTTGCAACTTCTTCATGTCTCTTATACAGAAGTATGTTTTCTCAATCCTTTTCTCTGCTAACGTCTGTTTTCTTCAACCACTAATCGATTGTGCACGCGACTTTCTTCAAATAAGTTATTCGGATAAGGTATGGCCCAAAAAAAAAAAAAAAAAAAAAAAAAATTTCTACCTGTGTGATGATAGATAATGTGCTATCTGATCACCATTGGATTCACGTCATTCATTTTTTAATAAATAACATCGCCATGCCAGTCTAGTGGTCAAGCTATTGGTAATGGGTGACCCCCATCCAAAGCCCAAAACCCGCTGACTGTCATTGGATGTAAAAAATAAGACAAGATAAATGAAAAGAGCATCCAATAAATAACATCGCCATGCCAGTCTAGTGGTCAAGCTATTGGTAATGGGTGACCCCCATCCAAAGCCCAAGGTCATTGGATGTAAAAAATAAGACCAGATAAATGAAAAGAACATCCATCGCGATGACAGTTTAGTGGTCAAGCTATTGTTAATGGTTGACCCCATCCAATGCCCAAAACCCGCTGACTGTCATCGGATGCAAAAATAAAATAAAATAAATGATGGCAATGGTAATAATGGTAATGCAAGAATAATGGGAATCCCATGGTAGTCGGTTATAGCACCTATCTATCATACGGGCGCAAAACAAATGGCAATTGTGCAGGTTCGACTCCTGCATGTTATTTCACAGCCAAAGGTTGTCCAAATTTGAGAACTATTCGACTTGGCACAAAAATTCTTTTTGCATTAGGTTGGAGGAGAGAAATGTTCGCGGCGGCCGTAAGGCCCCCGCGATAAATTTCTTGTATTTTATAATGTTTGTTGTGGCTAAATCAACCTACACAACAACAAACAAAAGCCTTCATCAACTTCCCTAGTGATGTTTGTATCCCGTATGTGCGACATGGGACGACATCGCACAGATGTCATGTGGATGTCGATGGGTCGTCTCTTTGTATCAGATCATATCATAATAAATCTATAGGGAATTGGCACTAGTGTGTGATTCTATTTATAGTAGTGTTTTGTGCAACCCTGGAAGTCGAACCCAGGTAGGGATGTTTGTGTGTTGTTTGCGATATCAGCTTGATTCAATTTGAAATTCATCTATGTGTATGCACTTGCATAATTTATAAGTGCAAGCAAAGGGCATCAATCAAGCAATGCTTGATAGTATATTTTTTGATGGCTCTGTAGTTGTGGTCATGCAATGGCGGCGATGGCTAGCCCTTCAAATTCAATGCATTTTCATTTTGTCTCTCCCTTGAATATGAATACTGGTTTTCCTATAAGCACATAGATTTCTTATATTTTGGAGCTTGCAAATTAAGCTCTAGCTAATGCGAGAACAAACATTTAGGGTGATTTTTCACTAGAGTGGTGTCTCATAAGACATGTCCCATTTAGGTTTGGGTAGGTTCGGTTCCTTTTTTTAAGGGGAATGGAGCCTTATTTTATGCTAAGGGATTTCTCCTGGTATAAAATAAGACAGTGTCACATATGTCAATATGTAGCACAATAACAGAGGGTTCTAGGGGGATTTGATATGGATGCATAAATCACTATCCTTGAGAACATAGACCATACCCTCAAAACAATTGAAAATGTGGCTATTAAAAAGAAAGAAAAAAAAAAAAAAGATTCAATAGATAAAATAAACACGTTAGTTTGTTGGTTGCACTGGTTAAAGCACTCTTATTTGAATATTGAATTATTTTGGCAGAGGTTCGAGTCTCCGCATCTCAAATTCTAAAATCTTAGGCGAATTCGTATAGAGATGAGTCTTGGTATTTCATATTCCAAACCTTAGGAGAACACGTATTCTATATTTCAAAATCATAGGTGCCTCCAATATTAAAACAAGAGGCACCCAGAAGCCCCAACATACGATCTGGGTCATAGGATGGACAAATCCGATAACTGAGATAGTCTATGGTGCACCTCGTTAGAATATGTAGCACAATAACAAGGGATTCCAGGGGGACTTGATATGGATACATAAATTACTATCCTTGAGGCCATAGAGCATACCCCCAAAACAATTGAATAGGTGGTTACTAAAAAGAAAGAAAAAAAAATATAGATTCAATAGATAAAATAAACAGATTAGTTTGTTGTTTGTATTGGTTAAAGCATCCTTATTAGGATATTGAATTATTTTGGTAGAGTTTCGAGTCTCTGTATCGAATCTTAGGCGAACTCGTATAGAGATGAGTCCTAATATTTCATATTTCAAAAACTTAGGAGAATCTGTATTCTATATTTCAAAATGATAGGCACCCCCCGTCATAAATGACCATAATCGAAACAAGAGGCACCCATGCAGTTTTTCTATGAGTTTGTTGTGGAGTATCGAGGTATCGCTGTCTCTTTGGGGCAGTTCTCCTTCCTCCTCACTTGCTTTGTACATTACCATTCTTTTAATATATTGATGACACAGTTCTTCAAAAAAAAAAAAACATACGATCTGGGTCATAGGATGATAAGCATGTTAGTTTGTTGGTTGCATGGGTAAAATCATTCTTATTTGGATATTGAATTATTTTGGTAGAGGTTCGAGTCTCCATATCTCAAATTCTAAAATCTTATGCGAACTCGTATAGAGATGAGTCCTGGTATTTCATATTCCAAAACCTTAGGAGAACATGTATTCTATATTTCAAAATCATAGGCGCTCCCAATATCGAAACAAGAAGCACATAGAAGCCCCAACATACGATCCGAGCCATAGGATAAACAAGACAATTATATCATTAAAATAAGATGTCTTATTTTTTGATGGTTTTGCGCTAGCATTTTATTGGTGTCTTATTTTATGCTACCTTATAGTGGAAAAACAACTTCAATTCTGGGTGTCATATTTTTTAGTTTTTAGTTTGGAGTCATAAATGGTGTCATATCTCAATGTGACAGTCGTATTTTATGACTATAGTCCCCTATAAAAATGTCACCATACACTTATATACACTTTTTTGTGTGTGCGCGCGCGTGTGTGTGTGGAGGGGAGGGCATGGCCAAGTTAAGTATATAACTTAGCCAACCTAAGGAAGGAAAGATTTCCACGTGGCTTCATTCCATATTCCATATGATAACTGCCACAGGGATGCACAGCCAAGTGGCCTTTCATGTGAACCCTTAACACATAAAAGGCTAAACCCTAAACTTAGGCCACTTTTTACCTCCACCAGTTCCTAATCCCAGCTTGCACTCCCATCTTCGTTTAAGATGGTCTTCTGTAGCATAGTTTACAGTGGTAGCAGCATAGTTTACAGTGGTAGCAGCATAATCTATAGCATTAGGAGAAGGCAAGTCTACTCCAACTCACTTGCAAATCGATGGAGACCTCGGAGCAGGTAGCAGTTCTTCAGGAGCAGGTATTTTGAGTAGATTCTTAGCTAGATCATCTGTAATTCCAGATGAGTTAGCATCTCGTACTTCCACCTCATCAAAATCTACCGTAGCATTAGTCTACAACGTTAAATCCTCAATTTTAAAAATCGACGGCTATCGAAATTAGAAAATGCCAAGGAAATTCTAATGGAGATGAGAGGAGGTGCAAGGCGATCGAGATGATGGAATGAAGAAGGAATTCAAGGCCACACTTGAATTTTTTCATTTTTAAAGAACATGAATATAACTGAATAACATCGCAATTTGGGGCATCCATTCTTTCCTCTTAATCTATGTTTCGTCCTCTATTGGAGCACATTTGCTATCAGATACCGGTTTTGGATTCATGCTTCGTTTCCGGATTTGGTGCTTATAGTATTTTTTTCCTTTTTACGTTTCCAGCTGCAGTACCTGCCAGAGTCGGGTTGTATGGGCTCTTCATCAGCATTTCTAGGTTTGCATCGATTGATCCTTTCGATAGCCAAGCTAAAATTGCCTGCATTCATTCTGCGTTGAGTGATTCGCATAATCCATAACTTTTTTCTCCATCAATATCTCTCTATTTTTAGGAATCATCTTCGTACCTTTTAGCTTGCAGAGCTATTATAACCCTTAAATACTTCGTGTCTGAAGGCATTTCTACTTCGTCTCCGTACCCAAATGCACCTCTCTTTGTGCCATTTAGAAAATTGCCCTTAAATACAGGTAAAAGCAGAGTATTTGTCATGCAATAGACTAAGCTTTTCAAGACTTGTTCGGTAGTAGCAGTACAGGTTTTTGTGCATAATTTATGATGCCAGCATGTTTGATAAGCGACATTATATGATGTTCAAGCAATTTGTTGATCTCAATGATTCATCTCCAAAAATCGAAGCAATGGCAGTGCGCAATGGCAAGCTGCATCTCCATGGATTCTTATCATCGGGTTAGTCTCAGTGCTTCGCTTGTATATTGTGCCACATTTACCTGCCTTAAGGCAATTTGTCTGGAACTAGCTGTAGATGCTATCCTTAAATAGTGTTTGCTTCTGCTTATTCTATGGGCTGACATTTGAACTTCTGACTTCCTACTACCACAGACATGTCGAAGGAGTCATCATCTTGTAACCAAATGCCTTCTGATTGAAAGCTCTCCATTCTGGCAGCAAGAAGTTGCATTGGACGAAACACCATCTTTATATAAGGAGTTATGCTGAAATGTGAGGCATGTCTTAGAATTTTGGCACTGCAATTTATTTAAGGGATGCACCAATATTCCAGTGCCAACACCGCAATCAGAAATTAGTTTCACTCCGCTATCTTGATGCAGGTATGTCCTTTATTCTTCCGTAGCTAAAATGTATGTTAGGCTGCCTATATGCATTCGTCAAATTTGAATTTTGTATCTATTTCTGACTAGTCACTCCGCTATTCGCTGCCACTATTTCCAAAGCTTCATTGTTGTTCAAATTAGATTTCGTTTAGATAGAGCTAAAAGTTGGATCTACAAGACACAACTAAGAGCTTTAAGAAAATACCTTCTTCTAGCGATATGGTTCATTTGTGGACAGTGTGAACCATCGCATCTTTCAAGGTCTATATGGGTCCCGTTACTATTTGTTTAGCTATATTACTATACAAAATGTCATACCTCACACAGTGACGTGTTGCATCTACCATTTATTAAATCTCGGATGTGACTGTGTCTCCAAGTGTATGCTTGACTTTTACCATCGACAGACAAACCGCCCCCCAATTCTATAAATATTTATTAATGCAAGCATCTAAGGCTTGGGATTCATTTTGAAGAGCTGGATTTCTGTCATCTTTGGAGCCTCTTTATCATGTCTCTAGTCTTGTTGAGTTTTCCAGAAGCATAGAAAAGAACCAATGGCAAAGATTGCAACATTGCTGTTTAATCAAACAGTTTACAAGTAGTCTCTCAACGTAACATAAGATTGAGTTAGATCTTCATTTTCCCAAATCTAAGGCATGCAAATTAGATAAGCCTAGGAAATTGGCATGGAGATTGATGAAGCAAAGCTTGTTTTTCATGTTCTTCAACATGCATTGCCATCAAATCTCATTCCAACCTTCCTTTTTCGCATTTATGGCTCTTCAAGGTATAAAGCTTTGAAGTTTTACTTTTGTATGGGTCAGCAAGATTGATTTTTGGCTACAGATTGAGGTGTGGTTTAGGGCTAACATGCCAATCTTTGCCATCTTCACAAATAATACTCTTCCTTTTTAAATCTGAAACTTCGCGGTTTTCTTTTTTCTTGCTTCCAGCTCTGGCCAACAGATAAGGCCATATAGGATGTACTCATGATCTCGGCATGCTCCACGTGGCGCGACTTTGCCAGAAAGGTTTGCAGAGGATCTAATATATTTTCCATCATTCTAAGCCCTCTGATTTTGCACTTCTGTTTTATTGTTCTGCCAGGGTTTCCAATTGATTTCTTGCTTTCAATTTGAATCATTGTTATGCCAAGCATATATGGCCAATGATCTTATGCCGTATTGCTGGAGCTGTTTTGTATACAGAACCTGTGACAATATAAAGAAAATGGAAATATATAGTTAACAGAGCTGCCATTACGAATCACCATCTTCAAGACTCTTCATACTTTTAGGACTTTCTTTTTTGAGGCTAGATTTCAAAATATATTTGTGAAAGTAGGTGCACATGGACTTTATTCCTTCATCATCCTTTACAAACTCAGCCTCTCTGGTGATTCCAGTTCACTCTACTTTCATTGATAAGCTGGGAATAAATCTCCCCCATGCTGAAAAGACTAGTTGTTACGAATCCAACTCAGAAATCAGCTAAGTTCTTATCCTAGCACACAGCAGGGAAAAGGCAGAACTCTCCACCCAACCATAGAATCCTTAGATTCACCCCCGAGCAGAGAGAGACAGCAAAAGCCAATCGCCAAACCACACATCCCTTCCTTCAACGTCCTTCCCTATTCATATGTCCACTTTTCTATTCATAAGTCCTCTTCCCTATTTATAAGTCCTCTTCTCTATTTATAAGCTGTGCTCTCTCTTTAGCCTTTTTCCCTCTGGCCTTAATTGGCTGTGCCCAATAAAGCATCCCTTAAGCGACTGTTACATATTTTTAGACTCTAGCTCAGAATCGTAACAGCCCACCGGGGTAAAAGACAACTGTCCTCAGTTGTGCTTCCCAATGCCAGAAATCACACAAGAAATCTGTCTCTAAGTTCCTCGAACTTAGGCAAACTGCAAAGGGCAAAGGAAAGTGACTGGACTCGCCACCCATCACCTTTCCTTTCTGCCTTTATCCCATCATCTTTTGGCCGAAGACAACGCGTAAAAAGTCGTCAGTATGTTTGGGGTCATGACTCCCAACCCATACGGCCTATCCATCAGGCTACCAACTGATGCTACGTCCTCTTGGACTCTTGCCTATTCAAGGCACAGTGTACACTGCCAGTATTAGTCTTGCTAATACCTCTTGGGGATTAGACTCCTCCCAAGGCTGAGCATCATGCTCCTAGACCAGTTAACTTGGTCCTCGACCTACCAGGCCGGAGATCTGTCTACACAGATCTTGGTGGCTACCCACCGGGAAAAAAAAACAATTGTCCTCAATTGTCAGAAGCTTCCGCAGCTTCAGAGCCCCGAACAGATCTTTTATCGCTTCGGCTGTCTTCTTTATTGCCACCTCGTGGACGCAGTCCCGACCCGATCGCTAGCATTATAAGTAGGTTTTACCACAATTATAACAATCAAAAGGGTTTAGCGGAATTCCAATCAAAAAGAGCTTCCCCAAACAAATCGGATGTTGAATTTTGTTGTTTGGAATCTTGTGGAAGCTCAGCTTTTGAAGTCATCACCTGAGACCTGTATTGTGACCACCTCTTATGGGACTCGGATTGTGCCCGAGTGTTGTGAGCCTCATGAGCTAAAGCCATCGTGCGAGCTTGTTGTAAAGTTTTGGGCCGCAACAACTTAATAAAAGAAAACTCCTTTCGTAAAGCCGTAAGGAATCGTACCCGCCGATCGTGAGAAGAAATCCCTGGAAGAAGACTTAGCAAGGAGTTAAACCGACTCGTAAAATCTTTCACTGTTTCATCCCCTCTCTGACGTAAAGTTTGCCATTGATATTTAAGATCATCCTCAAAATCATCGGGAAGAAATTCCCGCTTGAGCAATTTCTGCATACGTGCCCAAGTAACAACAGGATATCCTGCATCACGTTCTTCCTTCAAGACAGTAGACCACCACAAGACTGGTTTCCCCTCCAATTGACAACGGGCCCAATACAACTTCCGCTCCTCTGAATGACCATGTTCTTGAAAGAAATCCTCCATCTTGGTTATCCACTGCAACAGCGAGACACCATCACGTTCGCCCTGAAAGAATGTAAGAACTTCCTTAGGATCTTTCGGAAACTTCTTTTTAGCAGCTTGCTTTTTATCCCTAGGACGGTCAGAACCATCAGAATTATCCCCTCCATCTGGAGAACTCCCATCAGGCGAGGAATCTCGAGACTTTGAATCATCACAATTGGTTGGCTCATCATGTCGGGGTCGACGTGCTACCTTATGGCTGTTAAATTTTGTGCTCTCAGAGACCTTTCGATCATTGAACTTTTTGATCTCAGCTAACAATTCTCGCATTGTCCTTTCCAACGAATCTTCCTCATCACCAATCGGAGCACCCTCTGTGTGACCACGACCCTTTCGAGCATCCAACATCAGAGAATCTTGTAGAAATCCTCCACTTACCAGTGGAACTTGATTTTCTGAAGCATCTAATGCCATCTCAAACTTTTTCTTCTGCTTTTGTAAACCAGACCCATCGGGCATACCTTTTCCAAGGCCATCATCCTTTTCCGGCAGAACTTCCAAGGACAGTCCTGACGACTTCTTAAAACGACTTCTTAAAACGTCGGCGTGAAGCGCTCGACCCCTCACCAGCAGGTAAATCCATGTCTTCCGCTCAGATTGTGTGCAGACTCGCTTTCAATTACCAGCTCTCAGTGAAAGCACCACTGTTACGAATCCAACTCAGAAATCAGCTAAGTTCTTATCCTAGCACACAGCAGGGAAAAGGCAGAACTCTCCACCCAACCATAGAATCCTTAGATTCACCCCCGAGCAGAGAGAGACAGCAAAAGCCAATCGCCAAACCACACATCCCTTCCTTCAACGTCCTTCCCTATTCATATGTCCACTTTTCTATTCATAAGTCCTCTTCCCTATTTATAAGTCCTCTTCTCTATTTATAAGCTGTGCTCTCTCTTTAGCCTTTTTCCCTCTGGCCTTAATTGGCTGTGCCCAATAAAGCATCCCTTAAGCGACTGTTACATATTTTTAGACTCTAGCTCAGAATCGTAACACTAGTTCAATTAATAATGCATCTGGGTTATTACTTCATGGGATGCTGACATGTTTGATCTAACTTTGTTTTGTCATGTTTGATGTGCAATAAAGCGTAGTTACGACTTCCTGTTCAATGGTGATCTCTAAATCCATAATGTTGTTTTCAGGATGAAGGCGCTCTAATTTTTCAGCTACTCGCATGGGATAGTCCTCCGTCATTATTGTATGTGGATGAATTAAGATATTGGAAGAGAAAGAAAGAATTGTATTGAATACATGAAATGCAGTTGAGGTTGTAAAGAAAACCTCCAAGAACTAGGACATCATGATTTTTGCCATTGCATTTCCATTTACAAGAATATCAATCATTTATCCCTGCTTTTTATTTTTTGCAGATCAATGGCCCTTGAAATCTCCTGGATGTTTTACATTGGCTGCTACATTTGTGGTTGGCTCTTGGATTACCAATTGGACAATAGACTAATAGGGCATACACTTTCACAAAAAAAAATTGTGAAGCTAGGGTTTTACGTATATCATCCCGTTGTTCGGAACCAATAATTGCTAACATAATTTCTCAGTCTACATCTTCATATAGCCGTCTGATATTCTAAATTTGTAATTCATGTGCATCGCACTATGAATAAATTTAATATGTTGTCTTTGTAGTCATCAATTGTTGCGCTATGAACAAGATCATTAGGTCTTGGTCTTGTTTCACCTTTGATGTTGTAGCTTGTGTTTTAGCAGTGGAAATGTCCATTATATATACCATGCCAGAAAACTACGATGATCCATCTGAAGGGAAAACACTCATGTCCCAGTTTTAAGATGCTATCAGTTTGTCCTAGACAAGCATAAAACTAGTAAAGCCCTTGATTGTTTCATTATGCCGTCACTGTTTTTCTTCCCTTAAATTTCTAACTGGGATTACCTTATATATAGAGCTTGCTGAAGACTGGTCTGTAACAAAGTCTCATAAGTCAAAGATAGAACTTCTTGCCCCAACATGGTATATATCATCCACATATCATGCCACGTCAGCCTAAATGAATAATGTCCATTGATCTTGAAGTTTTCGCATCGTAGGGCCAAGAAAGTTGGAAAATTTCTTGAATTTTATATGGAAGATGCTTCAACACTATTGCTGGACTTGTAAACAAATTATTTTAAATTGGTAATTCCCTTATTTCTTAATAAAATAGTCACAGAACATTAGGTGCAGGCCGAGGAATTTGAAGTAAAAAAAGAATAGTTTTTTAAAATTGATGCATTTGCTTATGGGTTCATCATCTTCATCAATTCAACCTCTTTGTTTTTAATTCTTTGCATCTAGCTTTATGTTTCGGATGAAAAAGCATATTCATTATCATCTTGTGTCAACAAATATGTTATCTTGCTAGACGCTCCATTTGTATCATTTGGTTTTTAACCCAACTATGCAACCAATTCAACTCAACTCATTCCTCAAGCAACCTAACCCGGCTACGCAACCAATCCAATCCAAAACTCATTCCCCAAGCCCGTCGTACTAGTAGTTTGTATTTTTCTATAGAATTCTAAATGGACATTCGGCCTGGAATATGACTTTTCCATCTTCTAAATGGAAAAAGCAGATCCGTCTATTATATACCATACATGTTCAAGATGCGAAAAACTTGGGTACCTTGTTTGGCCCTTTGATAGTTTTTAGCTTGACCTTGCTCGACCACAACCCCTGGCATGCCTAGCGAGTCTTACCTCGCTAAAGCCTTCTGGTGTGCTTCTTGCTAGTTTTTTTTTTTGGAAGGACAACAGATATATCCATCATTAAATCATGAAAATAAATACATAAAGTCTGAGGTACAAGTTTAAAATACAGAGGAAAAATAGTCCCTCTGTGCAAAGCTACCTGGGATTCTCAGATTTACTATGTGCAAAATAAACCTTTGATTCTAAATCATCAATATGGACTGTTGGAGCTCATTTTTGTCGAGATGCCTTCTTGAGTGAAACATGTGTCCAACAATGACCCTTAACTTGCCCACTGCATCGAACAGATCTAACTACACTGAAGGCGACAGAATTAATTGCAGAAGAAGCTATTGGAGCTTCCACATGTGCAAAATGAGATTTGTGCAAAATGAGATTTCTCCATAGTGTGTGATGCGACAATCAGCATACTAGGCACTACATTGTCTTGCACACAAGATGTGGTTAGAGGTGCAGTAAATGGTACAATAGCATGTGATACACCATCAGATGACATTGGGATTGAATATGCCTTACATGAAAAGGAGACAAGAGGAGATACCAAGATCGAGGGACAACTCACAGAAAGAGAGACAACAGAAGATGTACATATAGGAGTAGTGACTGAAGTAGACATTATAGGAGATGTAGTAATAGAGATTGTCGATGAAAACGAAGAAACAAGTGAAGGGGTAGTAGTGGAAGACGCAAGAGGTGGAGTCTTTAGGGACTGAACAGAAGAAGTTGGAGGCACATCTAGTATGGGATTGAAGAGTAGCAGATGAAACTGCACGATTATTTAGAAACATACATGCAAGTTCTATACCATTTAACAAAGTCAAAGTTATCGTCTTGTAATAATTGCCACTTTTGACCACCACACTGTAGGATAGGGTGGTCAATTGGAATAGAGACGCATATGTCAGGTCCATTAACAATGGAGAGGGAAATGTGCATGCCCAACCCATTTGCACAGCATATCCACTGGTAAATTAGGGATAGAAAGCCAACACGACATTTAAAGAGCTGAAACCACACCAGGAGAAAAGCCAGGAGTAACTAGGAAGTAACTAGTTTACTCACAAGAATTTGGCCTCCCTAGCACACTCCACAATATTGGGTCAATGGGCTAAGATCTAAGATGCTCGTTCTATTGCTAACAACATCCGTATACTTGCCATTTTTACTATAGGGGAAAAAGTATCTTCATAATCAATTCCCTTTTTTTGAGTAAAGCCCTGAGCAACCAATCTGGCTTTATATTTTATAGAATGTTCTTTTGTCCCCTGTTTAATCTTGTATATCCATTTGCAACCTACTGCTTTTCTGCCCTTTGGCAAGTCAACTAATTCAAATGTCTCTGTTCCCTTGAATGCATTTAATTCTTCTTCCATGGCTGTTTTCCAATTTTTTGACTCACTTCCTTTAACTGCCTCATCATAGATCTTAGGTACTTCAAAGTCTATCATAGCTAATATTTCAGTTAGATTTATTTCATCAACACCTTGTTTTAATCTATTACCATTGACACTAGAAGATGGCAATATATTTTGAATTTCTACAGCAGTTTTGGCTGCCTCTTCCCAAAGGTAATTTGACAACCCAGTATGCTTGAGCATAGCCCTTACAGCATTTAAAATTGTCCTATTTTTCCTCTCTGCCACACCATTCTGTTGTGGTGAGAATCTGCAAGTCAATTGCCTTTTAATGCCTTTGCTTTTGCAATATTTTTTGAACTCATTAGAAATAAACTCCCCTCCCCTATCATACCTCAAGCACTTGATTCTTTTTCCAGTTTCAAGTTCTGTTTCTGCTAAGAATTCTTTGAATGCTTCAAAAGCTTCATCTTTGGTTCTCAAACATGCAATTTTGGTTCTTCGACTATAATCATCAATAAAGGTAATAAAATACCTTTTTCCTCCAATGCTCCTTACATTAAGTGGACCACATAGGTCTGTATGTACGATTTCTAGAATCTATTTTTTGAAAGGTAATCTTGTATGTTTTCCCATCATACATCCAAGACAGCTCCTTGTATTTTTATTGCAGTCCTTTGCCTCAATTAATCCCTGTTTAATCATCTGTTTGATGTATTTATTGCTTGCATGACAAAGTCTTTGATGCCACATGCTAAGATCTGTTACTACAACAGCATTAACTGTTGGTAAACAATTATTTTCAATGCCAAAAAGATTTCTAATTCTTTTCCCAAAAAACTTAATTTCATTTCCAAGTAGAATAGTACATTGCTTTCTGTCAAAATTGACAGTATATCCCATGTCTACTAATTGACCTATGGAAATTAAGTTTCTAACTAAACTTGGTACACACAAAACATCTTTTAATTCTACTGCCTTCCCTTCCAAATCAAAAATCTCTAAGATCCCAGCACATTGCACACTTTGGAGTTTCCCATTTCCAAGCTTGACATATCCCTTTCTTCCTTCATCCTTGCTTTTCAATATTTCGGCTGAGTCTGTCACTGTTTTCTCTGCTCCACTATCTAGAATTAATAGATCATTTGAAATGTTAGTTCCTTTGCTAGAGCATGAAAAAGTTTCAGAATTGTTTACCTCAGCATCCACTTCTTGAGTCACGTTCACAGTAGAACTTTGCCTTTTGATCTCCTTATCTCGTCCTCTATATGGTCCCTTTCCTCTGTTGCCTCTCCCTCTTTTGCTGCTAGCACATTTATTTGCAAAATGCCCTTTTCCCCCACAGTTGTAGCATTCCACTTCCTTTAGCTTAGGGCAGTCTGCTTTCAAATGGCCATGTGCCTTACAATGATAACAAGGGCCAATTTGCCCTTTTCCCTTTGTGTCACCTGATTTATTTGCTCTATATTTTCCCTTTCCTGTAAATAACACTTCCACATTGTCATCATCAGATTCTGACAGTACCTTATGCTGCTCGAATTCAGTTCTGATCATTTCTTCTGCTATCTCCCTTGTTTTTGCTACATTTCTGATTAATGTAGCTAACTGCCTATTTCCTGCCACAGCTCTAGCCACATGCAACACCTGCTCTAGCCACATGCAACACCTGTTGTCGTTCAGTCAACAAAACTCCAGCACCCTCTAAATCTGCCACTATGTTATCAAATTTAGAGAAAAACTTCATCCTCCTCCTTGAGCTTTAATTTCCTGAGCTCTTTATCAAGAATATCTATTAAGAGGATGATTTTTCCTCAAAATTCTTAAGCAAATATTTCCATATTTCTCCTGGAGACTTTCCCCTTACCTTAAGCAAAATTGAGGCTCCTATTTTGCTCGTCAATATAGCATAGGCTTCCTTAACTTTGGCCAGTTGCCTGCCACCTGCACTTTCTCCTTCAGTTGCACCACTGTCAGAAGAGCTGCTCTCTCTTCTACCTGCAACCACACTTGATGAACTATTAGATTCATCCAACAAATCCCACAAGTTTTCAGTTTCTAGCACATTCTTCATTTGTTCTTTCCAGATCTGGAAACCTGGACCACCTTCATATACTTTAATGCCACTTAACAATGATGCTCCAAACCGACTTGCCATCTTGAACCTGATGCTCTGATACCACTGATAGAGTTTAGTTAGAAACAGACCATTCAATATTCAATTTCCTTTTCTCAATTCATATCACAACTTACACAAAGTTCATTACAACCTTAGCACAAATGTAAGCCTTAAACTATTGAAATTCAATATTTGAGCACTGTAGCAATACTGTAGCAATGGTCTATGAATTGAAATTCATTGCAATGAGCTATATCAAACCGACAACCCAGGCATCCATAAACTCATGGATCCGGCACTGCTTAATCACAGATAATCTTCACACAGATCTAATCCTTCTTATATTTTGTTTATTCGGCACCGATCCAACATGAATCGGCACCAGAATCGCCTCAAGATTCTCCTTTCTAACTTGGTCCCTTGCTAGCTGTTTAAACAGCATTTGACCGCGAATGTATTATTGGTTAACCATTGTCTTTTTCGAACCATTAAACAATAAGCCTTAAGTTCCCTTATTTCGACCTTAGGAACTTTCGACCCTTTGCACAATAATAATTCTCCTTCAGCAACTTAGGTTAAGTTTCAGGTTCCCATGTTTCTGAATCTTCATATACTATGTAACCATGTAGATCCCTGTATAATATAAAGATCTTCTGATACTGTAACCTTAGCTCATCATTACAATATGCTGATACTGTAAACTTAGCTCACCATTACAATATGATCATCTTCCTTTCAAGAATGCCCTTTGTCCAGTTGGGGACCATGCATTGGGGTAGGATGCCAAAAGGATGCATCGGTAGTCCAGTGTGCTGTTAAATAAATCTTATAGCCAGGACCATGCTGGTTGAATCTCTGGACAATAAAAAAGACAATGCTCGAGAGTCTCAATGCTTGAAAGGCATGAGTGAGCATACTGCAGATATGGGAGGATCATAACGATGCCAGAAGGCATTAACACGCAGACACCTGTGGTAACATGCCACCAAAGTGCAAAAACTTTAGAATAAAGCATCTTATCCCAAAGCCAATGCCATATACGACTCGAATTGAGTTGTGGAACCTGTCGACACCACCCATCTGGCAACGGGGGGCCTTGCTGCTAAGAGAAGGTGATATACTGAGGTGACAAAGTGCTTGCCTTTGTGAATATTATAGGAGCGCAGTGAGATAGAACCCTAGATGTTGTGGGAGTAACGGATCTTCAATATCTTTCAAAGGTTTCTAAAGTGATGACAAACAAAATTGCATATGGAGAACAAATTACACGTCATAGTGGAACTGACAACTATATTTTGGTAATAAGAGACCAGTAAGTAAAATCAATAATTATATATATTTTATAATTATATTTGTTGGCTCTGATAAGTACATATATGTTATATAGTTGCCACAAGAGGGCAAGGATCATCAATGTTAGAATTTGACGATTTTTGGAGGGCAAACAAAATAATTTTATGCCTTTCGCATGACAGAAAGTTCTTAAGTCCCAACCTTTCAGATGCCAGACAAAAGCCCAAAATGAAAGAATCTAATTTTTTAATCACAAAACTTAGAATAGAATAGAATAGCATAGTTTTTTTAACGTTCACGGAGATCAATAGGTCATGGGACCCATACAATGGGCTAGTACAATCATTACTACTAGGATTAGAAGATGAACGCATTTGTATTACTTGCATTATAACTCATAATACAACTCATAAGTTATATGTAAACAAGTTTTAAGTAAATCCGTACCAAAATGAAAAAGTACATAAATAGACCAACTTACAAACAACATTGCTTAAAAAAGAGTACGTAGGTAGATCAACTATATATCTAATATATTATATGTTGTTATACTTGTCGCGCTAATCTAGATTGTCAATTCGAGATCTTATGACTCCAGTTGTTTTGGGATATATCTTACGATTCATATGGCTTGGTTTTTTATGAACTATATATAGAGTGGCAAGGACTACCCTCTATAGCCTTAACAACTCCCCAAAGGGTGGATCCTTCATGAGCTCCAATCTCTACGAGCCTTTATCTCATACCCCAAGCACCCAAACCATATCAGCTTGCCCCCAAGCATATGGAACACACTAATGTTGCCACGACGAATCAAACCTTGGCTCTAATACCAATTAATAAGGACTACCCTCAAAACCTCCCAAAGGGGCGAATTCTTCATGAGCCCCAACCTCTACGAGGTTTTATCTCGTACTGCAAGTACCCAAACCATATCATAGACGATCCTACTGTTCAAATTGTTCCAATCTAGAGCATGCATCCGAGATACTATGGCTCGTGGAAAAGAAGATCATACCAGAAACACTTCAACAAACCATAGCCATCAAAATGAATTGTCCTACAAAGCTCTGGCCTAAAATAAAAAAAATATTATTGGAAAGTATCGAATTGAAGAAAGAAATGCATAAGTTCCAAGGATTTGAAGGGAACTTGAACTTGGTAAGCATTATCGTTGTAAAATAAATCTTGCAACCATGTAGAAGAATCAATAAAGAAGGAATATGGTCTTTCAAAAATCGATTCATTGGAAAAATCCCTATGCTACACAAATCCACAAGTATTAGGCAATATAGAAAAGAATTGATAGAACTAAGAACTGGATGCATGCTACAACCATAGAAGAAAGCTAGATCAATGCCCTCCGTCAATGGATAAAGTGCAATTAGGATTCAAAAGAATGCAACACATTTTCATATTTCAATAGTGGATTGAAGCTTTGTTTCAAACAAATTTTGAGACCCTAATAAATACATGTGACAAAGTTTTGCCATCGAGTGCAGTCTCACTCGCATTGAGTCTTCTCTAATGAAGGATCCTTTGTAATGGAATCCTCTCCTACTATGCGGTTAAAAATGAAATAAAAATAAAAATAAAATGCATTACAATTCCATATGTTGTGATACTTGTTATTTAAGAATAGTATTTTGTCTGTTCAAGTGACTGCAAAGTTGTTGTAGTCCAAAATACTATATTGCTAGATTTATATTAATTGAGGTTCTACAAACGACTATCTAATTTAGGGATTGTAGCTAGTTGAGTTTTGCTTTTGGAGTTAATTTAAGTGGATAGTCAATTCTAGAATGAAAGTAAAACATAAAGTTATAATCAAATGTAAGCCAAACTCATATTTGGAGTTTGTATCAAGTCGCATGTAAGCAATGCATGTCTCACTTTCACAAATCCTTGTTGTACGGAAAAAAAAAAACATATGATTTCGATAACCACATAAGAATATGAAATTAGAACTTGCGGCGGTGCCTCTTGCAAGTTCCCTACTGAAAACCCTCTCCCCTCGATGGGTTCCGTAGCACTTAAAGATTTAGAGGTACATCACATGGATGTCAGCATTGCCTTCTTAAATGCTAAATTGGAGGAAGAAGTGTATATGAAACAGCCCCCTGGTTTTGAGCAAGGGAGAGATAAAGTACGGAAGCTGAAAAGGGTTGTATATGGGTTGAAACAATCACCCAGACAATGGTACATGTGTATGGATAATTACTTAAGAGAACAAGGTTTTCTTAAGCTCAAAGATGATGGTAACTTGTACATGTTTAAGGAAGGTTCAGATTTTTGCTACATTGCCCTATATGTTGATGATAATATAATGGTCAGTAGCAACTTAATCATTATGCAGAAGCGCAAAGATATTCTGAAAAACAGGTTCAAAATGACAGATTTGGGAGAGCTCAAAAAATGCAGGGACAGAAGCAGAAAAATTATGACATTATCCCAGGGAGCAAACATAGCTGGAGTATTGAAAAGGTTTAAAATGGAAGAATGCAAAGGTGTTAAAACACCAATGGTACCAGGAACAAATTGTCAAATGATAACAGTCCAAAAACAGAAAAGGAAACATTGGAAGCAGAAAAGTTGCCTTATCGAGAATTAGTTGGTTGTCTGCTATATCTGGCTAATTGTACAAGGCCAGATATTTTATATGCTGTAAACATTTTGAGTAGATATTGTCATAATTATGGAATCACGCATTGGCAAGCAGCAAAGAGAGTGATCAGATATCTTAAAGAAACCATTGATTTTGGATTAGATTTGATTCAGAAAATTTAGAACTGAAAAGTTTCTGTGACTCTGACTGGGGTGGTGACCTTGATGAGGCAGAATCCACTTTTGGTTTTATCCTAATGTTAGGAGGAGGACCTATTTCATGGAAATGCAAGAAACAGCATGCCATTGCACTATCTTTAGCTGAGGCAGAATACTCAGCTACTACACTTGCAGCCAAAGAAATTGCATGGAGCAGGAGACTTCTAAATGAGCTGGGAATGATTCAAAAGGATCCTCTGATCTTGAATTCAGACAGTACAAGTTGTACATCAATGACAAAAAACCCTGTCTTGCATGAAAGAACCAAGCATATTGAATTGGAGATGCATTTCATTAGGGATATGGTGAGCAAAGGGATTATTCAAATTCAGTACATACCTACAAGTCAGCAGCTGGCTGATATTCTGACAAAGCCATTGACAGAAGTTAAATATTGTCAATTGAGAGAAATGATAAATTGCAGGGATTACAATATGAAGGGAGAGTGAAAGGAAGATGATCATATTGTAATGGTGAGCTAAGTTTAAAGTATCAGCATATTGTAATGATGAGCTAAGGTTACAGTATCAGAAGATCTTTATATTATATAGGGATCTACATGGTTACATAGTATATGAAGATTCAGAAACATGGGAACCTGAAACTTAACCTAAGTTGCTGAAGGAGAATTAAAGGGTCGAAAGTTCCTAAGGTCGAAATAAGGGAACTTAAGGCTTATTGGTTAGAAAGGAGAAGCTTGAGGCGATTCTGGTGCCAATTCATGTTGGATCGGTGCCGAATAAACAAAATATAAGAAGGATTAGATCTGTGTAAAGATTATCTGTGATTAAGCAGTGCCGGATCCATGAGTTTATGGATGCCTGGGTTGTCGGTTTGATATAGCTCATTGCAATGAATTTCGATTCATAGACCATTGCTACAGTGCTCAAATATTGAATTTCAATAGTTTAAGGCTTACATTTGTGCTAAGGTTGTAATGAACTTTGTGTAAGTTGTGATATGAATTGAGAAAAGGAAATTGAATATTGAATGGTCTGTTTCTAACTAAACTCTATCAATTCTATCTTGGTTATGGGTGGCTCATGTATTTGATATAAGAGCATCATAGACGCTACATTTTTCAGGGCATCTACTCATCTGCACGCGGCATTACTGTTGGGGCCTAGGCTAAGATGCTGATGGCTTATGTTCCTCCCTTGAGCCAGAAATGAGGGAACGTATTTGGATTCAATATCTTCAAATTGGTTCTTATCATTAGTCTTCTATTTTGAAGTAAATATATTGTGCTTCTGGCTCGTGTTTTTGTGGCATCTTCTTGTGCTTACATAGTTAGATGAGACATGTGCATTCTATACTTTTCATATATAATTAATAAACTTTTTTGCTTTCGTCCTTCAAAAAAAGAAAAAAAAAAAGAAAAAAGAAAAAAGAAATATATTAAAGTCAATACAAATTGAAGCTATATTTGAATCAAACTTTCCAAGTGACTTCCAAGAAAAACATATAATTGATGGAATAATTATACATATGTAATCTAGTCCAAAGAATATAAAGGTATTTTCTATAGTGAGAAGACATTGCAGTTATTTGGCATTATTGTAATGGCTTCACACATGTCTATAAAAACCAGAGGTTCCTCATCATGCTCGCTCACTCCTCCATCATTAATTATCCCTTTAAATATTTTTATATTTGTTTCTCTCAACTGTAACACATTCATCAAAAAACTTGCAGTACGACTTGCTGGATATAAGATCAGTGACTTGGATGTCAAATCTACCCCTCAAAGCTTGGTATGCAGGACACCTTAAAATTACGTGCTCTTCATCCTCAACCTCATTTGCTCCACATGCTCGACATACTCTGTATTCATATGCAATTTTCATCCATCTCCCTACCTCCACATTCAAGTGATGCGCGCTCAACTTCATTATGCAAATGACATGTCTTCTGACCGAGATGTTAGCGTTCAAATAACTCATCTCCTGCAGTGTAGGATTCATCTGCGCCCTGTAATGCATCATTTTTATGCCCGGTCTAGACTATACGTGGTGCATAACTATCTCCACCACCCACTCCCTGATCTTATCCTTATTTTGACCTAGCCCCTCAATGCTTAGCTCCCATTTTCTTAGCTAAATCATGCCATCTGCATACCTTCATTTATCAAATGACTCCTTTAGAGCTAAACAGGGATAGTTGTTGTCAGCTAGGCTACCTACCTTGCATAGCTATGCTAAAAATTGGCATATAGCCTCACACTCTAGTGGTAGCATACCACATTCCGCTAGCATCATTTTGTATGAATTTTGCAGTTTAACCCCAAGTTTAGCATGCAAAAATTTCTTTTGCACTTTTTCGAATTTTCTGCCACATTTCCAAAGATAAACCCGGCCCCACACTTCACAACCATATAGCACAACCACTTGCACCCAGGTTTTTAAATAGCATTTTCTTCAAATTAAATTTCCAAACATCTTCTTTCACACATTGTCTTTGCATCGCGAAAAAAGGCCTTAAGTCCTCCATTCACTCTCTGCTCTGCTATTTGGTTCCAACTGAAGTTCTTATCCACCATAATCTTCAGATACTTGTAAGATGTGGATACCTCAACAGGGTTGCCTTTATAAAAGAAAGCATAATTTTTGTCCAGTATCCCAAAAATTACCACCTTAGTTTTACTCAAATTCACCCTCAGCCCTTTAGCATCACAGAAATCAGCCAGACCTCTAAGTGTTTATGCATCCCTTCCTTGCTCCTGGCTATCAAAACTATGTCATCGGCATATAAAAGCAAGCGAATAATATACCCAGCCAAAGTGGTTCCCCCCCTCCTCGATATTTTGTACCCATTCTTCCAGTTCATCAATAAAAATTCCAAAGACATGGGACACCCTTGCTTGGCTCCAATGTTATTGATCACTACATCCCACACTCCTCACTGAAAGGCTGAGAGAGTTTAACCAAAGCTTTCTCATAAAGCAATCTTACCGCATCTCTGTACTCTTCATACGCACTTATGCGTTCCATACTAATCCATAGATTGCCCCTGCATGCCATATCAAAGGCCTTGATGCAATCCACAAACGTAGCAAATAGTGGTTTTCTTGTCCCTTTGACAGCATCTATCCCCCGAAAAGTGATAACGTGGTCTATTGTGAATTTCTGAGGCCTGAACCCTATTTGCCCCTTGGCTCTAACATCATATGCCTCTGCCCAACTGCTAATTTTGTGCTCTATAATTGTAGCATACAACTTTAGATATAAGTTACTAACCATAATCATTATGTAGTTGCTAGGGTCATTTCTGTCTCCTGTACCCTATTGACCTGCCAGGCTGAAGGAAAACCTTCCCTCAATGCTTTATTAAACATTAGTATAAGTGCCTTCACCATTTTAGGCCTTGCCCACTTTAGAAGCTCGACCACTAGGCCCGTGGCATCTGCCACCTTCCTATTGGCAAGCTTATCAAGCCCCCATTGGACGTCAGCTTTTGAAAAAGAAAAGGTGCACTTCCGATTTTGCCCCTTCTACATGATACAATTTTCTTACCATGTCTATCATATCCTTCGCATGCAAATGGGATTCTTCATGCCTACCTTGATTGAGTTTCTTCCAAAATGTAGAAGGTTGCACTAACAAGTCTCTTACCAATTCCTCCTGAGCATCCATAAGGACATATGACGAACCCCCAGAGACTTGAACACAAAATCTCTTAATTGCTACCCAATGGACTAGCCACTAAACCAATGGAGGGAGGAAGGGAAGGAGGGAGGGAGACATGAAATGAAATGAAATGAAATGTTTTATTCATCTATAAGACCATCAGGTCTATTAGATGCAGCACAATAACAATCAATATAATCTATACGACACTCCCTTTCAACAAGGATGAGTGTTGCTCTCTTCATCTCAAATATTCTCAAAGTCTTCTAATAACATATTATGTCTTTTTATCAAAGGTTTCCCTCAATACTAGGGCATCCTTAAGGTAATTACTTATAAGATTAGCTGGAAATATGAAAAAGCCTTGTAGAGTTTGGCCAGAGACATCAAACCCATTCCTTAATGATTGGTATGCTAGACAGTATAGAATGAAATGGGCTTCGTCTTCTACTTCGTCACCACAAATCCTACAAGGTCTTTGGTCCTGGGGGATCTTCTTCCATTTGCCAACATCGATCTCAAGATGATGCCCGCTTAGCCTTGTTCGGGATATAACATGTCTATTATTTAAAGAGGTTCCTTCTGCTAGATATGACATTTCCTTATTGTTTGGATTCACATCCCTCTAATTAACATTTTGCTCCCAGCTGCCTGCCATATTTTATTTTTTATATTAGTTTCCACCCATATTCTTCTATCCTGCTTGCCAATATCTGCATGCCAGCCCTTTGGTTCACTCTCGACTAATGCCAAATGTGGTAAACTTTCATCATCTAATGTTTTTAAGTTTGCAAAGATAATTCAACGTTTGGAACAATGCTTCTCCTTCCAGTGGTAACTTGCTCGTTTCTGCAAGTAGCATGCCAGAGAGAGAGAGATAGATAGATAGATAGTATTTTAACGCCAGAGAGAGATCCAACCCGAGAGAGAGAGAGAGAGAGAGAGAGAGAGAGAGAGAGAGAGAGAGAGAGAGAGAGAGAGAGAGAGAGAGAGAGAGAGAGAGAGAGAGAGAGAGAGAGAGAGAGAGAGAGAGAGAGAGACTAGAGAGAGAGAGAGAGAGAGAGAGAGAGAGAGAGAGAGAAGCGTCGGCCACATGAGAGCCGAGAGATCATGAGAGATGATTTGAAAGACGAAATGGGAGGAGAGATAATGGGAGTGTGGACTCTCGCATTTAGAGGTAAATTCGCCCCTAACTGCTGTTAGGGGCGTTTCCATCAATTAATGGGCCGTTAAGCCCAACGCCCCGAAAAATTTATGGGGATCGTTTTTGGAGGCCGGAAATTTCGACCTTAATTCCGGCCTCTGTTCTAGGTGGGCGGGCTCCAAGAATCAGATCCCAATTCCTTCCCTCCTAGCGGAGCATTAAGCGCCAATTCTCAATCCGGTAAGCATTTCGAGAATTACTTTACTTCAATTCGTTCATTGCTTTGGTGATAGGCATTTTTTTAGCATCTAATAGATTGAAATAGCAGACACAAATTTTCTAAAGAACATGACAAAGGCTACCAGATCCTCCATGCCGACTGCTAAGAAGCCTTTCATTCCACCGAGGAGCGAGAAATTGGTTCCTAGAAGAACTAAAAGGATGACTGGATCAGTTTCCCAATCTGTGGCCATTGAGATAAATTCTGAACCTTCACGGGCTTCCAATGGCATTGCACGGGGAAAGAAGAGGGATCAGCAGGAAAATGGCTTGCGTGAGGTTCAATCTGAACCCCTCCCCAATGAATTAGCCTTAGTTGTGCACGATAGCAATTCTGTTGCTATGAACCCGGCCAAGAAAAGGAAAACTCCGGTTGATTGGTCTGACAATGCAATCTCCACCATGCTTGCTTTGATGAAGGAGTACAAGGTTCACAATAATGGTAGTATTAATCTTTCTGCAGGGCAATGGAGAGAGATTATGTTGAACTTACAACCCACAGTTCATGGGCTTGAAGATTTGAGACAGTTAAGGAACAAGTGGGATAAATTGCAGATCAAATTCAGGGATGAAAAAGAGGCATCCGAGAGAACTGGATCAGAACCATCTACCTGGCCTTGGTTTGAAGCTATGGAAGATCTGAAACATGGAGTTACTAATGAGAGAGACATTCCAGGTGCAGGGGATGATGGGGAATTTGGGGCCGAGGCATTCTAGGATGCTGATATGTTTCCAAATACCTACATGTCTGATGCATTCTATGAGACAATTGGAACAAATGCTTCATTTGTGGAAGAAGAATTTGTAAACGTTCCAGATGATAACCCCAGTCCCCCCAAGGCAAATGAAGCAAATGGTAGCAAAGACAATTCAAGTGCACAAGAAAAAAATTCTGGCAAAGAAACTCCAAGTGCTTTCAATCCTTCGGACACAAGTCCTCGGTCTGCTGCATGTAATCAGCCAGGGGTTAGTGGTAAGCCAACAAGTAAAAAGAGATCTCGGGTTCATATTGATGAAGAAATTGCAGCAGGGATATCAAACATGGCTACCAAATTTTGGTGAAAATGAAAAAGGAAACTAGATTTCATGAAGGAGGAATCGTTAAGAAACATGAACTGATTAGGGAATTGAGTCCATGAGGTCTCCGCCAATACTTTAAAAAATTGCCCAATCAATGGCTACAATGACAGAAAAGCATTTGCCAAATGACCAAAGACACTCTTTCCGAAAATTGCTAAGTTGGTCGCATCGAAACGACAAATTAGTATGCAATCTAGAGGTATGGACCTTTGTCCCCCCGCCATTTTCAATTTTTTATTCTCCTGTTTTACAAGTATGTTCTTCAGTTTATGGAAGTTAGTTAAAAGACTATGTTCTGTTCGGGTTCAGTATGATTGGAACATACCTTTCTAAGTGGTTTGGGGATCTCAATTGGAAAAAAAATGAGAGAGAAATAATATTCCTGATCTTGACTAGTATGAAATTTTAATGCCATAAAGGTTTCGTACTATGTCTCTTTAAAATCCATTATGCATGTCTCGTTTCTCGCGCTAGAATCTTTATTGTTTTGGGCTCGAAGATGGCAAGGCGCAAGGTCTTGGTCCGGCGCCATTTCCCTGTGGTACTTCGCCTCTTGAGCTCTTCCGATATGGCGGTAGCGAAGAAGTAGTGCTTCCAAAGAAAGATGACAAAGGGAGTCCAACGAAATTGTGGAGTCTGAAGATAAAGAGTTTCCATGCCTCCGTCAACCAAAGAGTTATTCTTGGTTACATGGCTATGGAAGAGGTTTTTGTGGAAGCGAGTTGATTGCATGGGCTGAGCAAGCCCCCTTTCGCCAGAGAGCACATGTTGAGCTTGTGCACGTCAAGCATCATGGTAGATGGTGCCTTTGGGAGGTCCGGATTCCTTCAGTTGCATGTGAGAACTGCCCAGAATAGCCTACTGCTTTGAAGAACCTTTTTTGTCTCAGGAACGCAGCCTCTTCATGAACTCAGCCTTTTTTTTTTTTTACCTCGCCTTTTTTTTTTTCGTTTGTGGTTTAGTTCTTAGTTCAAATGTTGTATGATAATTGAAACGCCATAGGCCTTATTTTGGACTCGCACCATGATGAAATGGTCTTATTTTTGTAAATCATTGAAATGTGAATACGTGTTTTCAGATTTCCACGATATATTCTTCGCCAGTGCATATTCTACATTTTCACTAACCCATTTTTCATAAATGCTATTGTTACAAAAGTTAAGTGGAGGAGGTTCATGGAGTTTAGGATTGTTTAGTTGTAGTTTAGAAGCATTCCGGGGACCACAAACATTTCTCGTGGCTACTCTATTTTCCAAAGATTTGTTCATGTAATGCACTGAGTTTTTGGAAATAAAAGCAGCTCATCATCTTCTACACTTGTCTATTATCTTGTTTTCATTGTCTTATTCATTATCTCAATGATTTGTTTTCACAGATATGTTTATTCACTAGAAGGAAACATGCAAACACTGTTTCACTGTGGAAACATTATTTTTCGTCTGCAAACCTCCTTTAAACTCTGCAAACATTCTTTAAAGTCTGCAAACAATCTATTAAGATACAAACATTGTTTTACTTTTGCTATACCTAGGTGAAGTGCACAAAATCCAAACATTGTTTCAATTCAAATGTTTCAATTCAATGATTCCATGAAAGTTCATGTACATATTTCTGCTCAACAAATGGCAGAATACATTCAATTAATGGGAACACCTCAAACCAAATGAGGTGTGTGGAATGAATCAAACTAGTTTCTACCTTCTCTATTCTGAAAAATTACATGTCTTATCAAATCCCCTTCCTTCTTCAATTTCTTATTCATGTCCTCTCGCCTCATAGTAGGCAACATCCGGCAATTCGGTTCTAAGGGCAAAGATTTCCATATCCGTGTCTTCCATTATGCGTAAATTCCACAAGACACAAAAAGATGAATAATCTTGGCTGCCCTACCAACGTGAATAGGCGAGCTTTCAAAATTCTGAATTTTTCTTTCACTATACCAAAACCATTCTCAACACAACCCCTGCCCTTGCAAATCCTCTTATTGAACTTGCCAGAAGCACCCGTGCCATCTGGAAAAACCTTAATCAAAAACCTTCTGCTTGGATAAGCCGAATCCCCCAAAAGCATTGGAGGTATACTAACTGTTACATCTGCATCCAGTAATTCACCTCTTCTGTTAATCTTTTTTCCTGTCATTTGAACAATAGGTTCCTGCAAAAAATCGCTTTGATGCTAGCCTCTTGTACAATAGGCTCTTCTTAAACCGATTGGAATCATGCACGTAACCTGTTCTACTAACGATACATTGACAAATATTCGAGAGTGTGTTACTACACCTTGCATGAGGCAGAAATGTCTTTTGTGTCTGGCGCTGTAATAATCATCCCCTTTGTCTTTTCTCCATGGCTTTCTCTCATATTTAAATATGTGAGAACCATCAACAGCACCAAAAATATTAGGCAGACCTGTGGCATCTTCAAATTCCTTAATGATATCAAGTAGTCTTTGACCTGAGGGTAAGGCAACAAACCTTTTGTAAAGCATAGTCTTGGATGCTAAAACTAAAGTCACTTTCTTGGTGTATTTCTGGACTGTGGCCTTTCCAACATAAAATCTTTGGCCGACATGCAATGGCATCTCTCCATGAGCAAGAAAGTAAAGTACCATGGCTACTGCTTTCCTGGGATCTACAGGGAGCCTAACTTTCTGACCCGGCCTGATCAGGTATGGCACAATCAGTCCAACCAATTTTTCAAATGACCTTCTCTTCATTCTATAGAACTGATGCCACATATCATCTTCAAATGAGGGAAGGCAATTCCAAGCATGATTGTCAATGTTATCCCATTGTGTGGTCTGCCTCGGACAAACCCAAAATCTTCTCGGTGGTCTTCTTAGTCGAGAGGTTGCAGCCAAGAGCAATATTGAACATACACATTGAAGACTAGTGTTGTCTTCTTCGAACTCTTCTTCCTCGACTATTGCCATAGGATCTTCCAGTTCGTTCTCTTGAATGAGATCCAAGCAAAACTTCTGCAATGCTAAACCTAGCAAAATAGCCCTAAGAAGCATTGCAATCATACCTAAAATTACCGGATCCATGCTTGGAAGACGCTATAGGCGAAGATTTCCTGCCTCGAAGGTGTGAGGGATGGATTTTTCAGAGATTTCGAATGGAAATGGGACGCGGGAAGACGAGCTCGAAATATCCCATATCTGTCATTTTGAAGATCGATTGAGGAAAGAAATATCCCATATGGGATGGATCGCCGGAGCCAAATAGGAGGGAAAAAATCCGGCGGGGGAGCTCGAAACGGCCGCTGTTAAGGCCCGAGAGAAGCTCATCTCCCATCTTCTCTCGGCCTATACGGTATAAAAATTGTCTCTCGCCGTATAGCGCGAGAGACAAATTTTTTTTGATCATGTGGCCAACCTAAGAGAGAGATGAAATGAAATGTTGTATTTATTACGTCTGCAGACCACCAGGTCTATGAGACGATCAATATGTACACTCAACATTGTAAAAGATATCCTCTAATGCATCCTCTGACATAAATGCATTAGACTCCTCCCAACTCTCCTCCGTTCTATCATTATTGCCCTTGTTGTTTAACAGGTGTTCTCTATGGGTCATCAACTCCTTTAGATACTTTCCAATTTGATGCCCAGGCAATTCAAAGAATTCCTGTAATGAGTTTGAATGTATGCTATGTTTATGTCGGATCCCCTCATATGAAGGGCATCTTATGAGGGCATGTAACTCATCCTCAACTTCTTGCATATTGCATAACATGCAAAACCGCAATTCATGAGGGATGTTACTCCAACGTCCTACTTCCACCCCAAGTCTATGAGAACTAAGCCTCATCCTGCTTATCCTGTGTCTCGTGCTTCGAGATAGATTCTCCTGAAGGTGTTTGGCTTCTTGGAGTGTAGGGTTTATGTATTTTCTGTAAAACTCTTTTTTCGTTTCCGGGACCCTCCAATTCCTTCTAATGAGATGGCCACACACCCATCCTCTAATGTTCGATCGATTCTCTTGTAGGAGTAGAATGTCTAACCCCCACTTCCTCATCCATTCCACAAGATCCGCATACCATCCCTTATTTCTTGTCTCTTCCAAGGCTAGTCGTGGCAAGGTCTCTTCCGTCATATCAAAACATATCTTACAAAGGTATGTAAGAGTTTTGCACAATGCCTCAGCCTCTAGTGGTATCATACCACACTCCGCCAACAACATATCATATGGAGTCTGAGCCTTAGTGCCTAGTTCCGTTCTCAAGAATTTTTTTTGCACTTTCTCAATGTTCTTTCAAGAGTCTGCTGATAGGCCTGGACCCCATACTTCACATCCATATAACAGAACTGTCTGCATAAGCACCCGAAATAAGGTGCGTTTCAAGCCAAAATCCCATATCTCCGCTTTTCCACTTTTACTTTGCATGCTGTATAGGGCTTTCAAGCCTCCGTTCACCCTGTGCTCAACAGCAAGGTTCCATCTATGCCCTTTGTCTACATGTATCCCTAAGTATTTATATGAGGATACTATTTCCACCTTCTCCCCTCGGTAATAGAAATTCAAATGATCCACTTTATTGGTTCCAAAAACCATCATCTTAGTCTTCGTCATATTCACCTTCATGTTTTTCTGGTCACAAAAGTGAGCCAATGCGTCTAGATGTTTCTCGCATGCCCGCAAGAATCGCGTATGAGAGAGAAGAACCACATCATCCGCGTATAAGAGCAACAAGATCACATAGTTTGACAGTGGAGTCCCGTCCCCGCCATACTCCATTATCCAAGCCTCCAGTTGGTCTATGAATAAACCAAACAGAACCGGCGACAAGGGGCAGCCTTGCTTCACCCCGATATTGCTTTCTACTAATTCCGTGCACTTTTCAATGTAAGGGGATGATAATTGCACTAAAACTTTCTCATAGAGTAGCTTTACTGCCTGCCTGAGCTCCATCGGTACCCCCAAGTTGTCCATCCTCTCCCATAGATGAGCACGGATATCGCGGTCAAATGCCTTGGCATAGTCCACAAAAAGGGCATAGAGTGGTTTTCTTCCCTTTAACCGAAATCAATCATAGCGCCAGCAGAGTGACCAAATGATCCATCGTGGATTTTTAGGCCTAAAGCCAGCTTGCCCAATGGCTCTAACATTATGTGCTTCACCATTGCCGCCAATTTTATTGTTTAACATAGCAGCAAACAATTTGGCATATAGGCTGCTCACCAGAATCATTCTATAATTTTCTGGGTCGCCCTCATCCCCGTTTTTGTAAAGAGGAATGACTCTATTTAATTGCCATGTTCGTGGGAATCCTCCATTCAAGACCGAGTTAAACAGAGACAATAACACTAAATGCACTTATTTGCCTGCCCATTTAAACATTTCTGCAACCAGCCCTATTGCATCAGCCACTTTCCCATTGGCAAGATTACTCAGCCCCTCTTCTAAATCTTCCAATGTGAAGCCCCATGTCGTGTTTTGCAAATGATCAATATTACTGTTTTCATTAACATCCGACATATGGTAGAGTTTGCGTACTTGGTCGATCAATGTCTCTGGGTCCAAATGTGCCTCTTGTTGCATTTTAGGTTTAAGCTCATTCCAGAACCGTTTGGGGTTTGCTATGGTGTCCTTGATCAAATCCTGTTGTCTTTGGTAAATATACTTCTTCTTTTTCGACTTGGTCCATGCTATGTATTCCTTTTTGAGTCTCTCGCCTAACCCGCCCTCTTTTTTTTTTGTATGCTTCCCTTTTTTCTTTGCATGATGCATCAAACCAACTGTTGCATGGTAGCCCTTTTAGTTTTCTATGTGAGACAAAATGGTCACTAGCCACACCCAATACCATATCTGCCAGTTTCTCACTTAGTGCCTCAATACCCGTGGGCCAAATTTTATCTCGTGATACTTTTTGCTTCACATTTCTCCATGTATTTTTCCGCCTTATGATAATTCATGCGTATTCTGGGCTTGAAAACATTGCGGTCTTGACTGTATTCAAATTTCTTTGTGTTTAACACAATTGCAAGTGGAACATGATCTGAGATCTTCTCCATCTCTTCCCCTATAGATATATGCCTCACCTGATCCACAAACTGAGCTTTAGCAAGAACAAGGTCAACAACACTAGCATTTCTGCATGTGCATTTATCTGTGCCAGGAAATATCCGTGTACCATTATATATCAATAAGTCTAGCCCGCTACACATATTGAGTACATGCTTGCCTTGAGGCGTAGGCCATCTGATTCTGTCTGCAGTAGTTCTATTCCAACCCTGTTGGTACATCTCTGTGTCATCAAGCATTTCAACCCACATGGGTTCCCCTTCCAAGCTGGCTAAAGCTGCTTGCTTATTAGCAATACGCCCATTAAAGTCACCTAGTATGAGAACATCACCTAGCGACATCAAATAAAGAGCATCCTGTTCCAAACTAAAGAAGGGGTCCTCTCTGTCTAAGAGATCTGTGTTATACATTGGTGATTCTCTTGGAGGAAAGTAACATCCTGCCACAAAAATCTTACCTTTTTGGCCAGGTATTTCAACCCAGATATGTTGCTTTGAACCCATTCCTTCAACTATTTTGACCATTTTTCTCAAGTGAGATCTTACATAGCATGCTATCCCGCCATGACCCTTTAGGCGCCAACCTTTATTATACCAAACTGATTGTAACAAAATGAATCCCTGTATGTCGGGTAAACTTTTTTCTTCATTCTCGCATGTTTCCAGAAAAAACAAGATATCTACATTTGTAAATAAATCACCTACTACTTCTATTTTATACTGACTAATAGAGTTAATATTCCAACACATTATACTGGTGGTCTCGCTTACCTATGTTTCATCTTGATTCTCCACTACCACCCTACCACGTCTCCAAAATGTCTTCTTCCCTGCTTGCTTTGCTTCCTTAAAGATCTGCAATTGTTCCTTGTGTTCCTGAAGTTGTTTTTTAGTAAGGTCGTCATTGATCCAAATTTTTTTCCCCTTGAGCATGGTTTTCTTTTTTAATATGCTGATCTTGTCCTCTCTGGAGCCCAATTTAACAATGATGTGTCTGTCTCTCTCACCTTGCTTTCCAATCCGAAATGCATCTACAATATTAGTGTCTATCAGCTGAAGCTCGCTCGCACAAAAAGCCTGGACAATGTCTATGGTTTTCTCTCTTGTTTCTTCGGGTATGCCAATCAAGCGAATGTTCAATGCTTTCTCTTTCTTTTCTTGTTCTTCCATAAAGGATGCCAATTGATTTTGAATTATGGCCACATCCGTATTCATTGGTCCTGTTTCTGTGTCATCAGTTTCGCTATCACTGTCACTGTTGTTCATGAGCTCTTGTTTGAATTTTTCAAATTCAGATGTAAGCCCTTGCTTAAATTGCTCAAGTTCTGCGAACATCTTGCTTTGGCATTTCTCTAATTCTGTTTGTACATGAGCAAGCAGAAAATTCTTCAGATCACTAACCATATTTTGGACGGAGCCCTCCATTGATGCTTTCATTGAGATCGTAGATGCCTCCATAGCTGTCCTCATCTGCAACACTGCTTCCATCAGATCTTTTTTTGTGACTCCAGCTCCTGTAGAATCGCCCTCTTCAGCTACCACAGCAGGAGCAGCCACAGCAACAGGGCTCTCACCAGCAGTAGGTTTTTTCTTAGGCTTCTGTGCCATGTTTTGCTTGTTTTTTTCCTCCCCTGAGTGGTCTGCCCTGTTTGCCCCTTTTCTTGCTGTTAAACCCTGTTCTAATACCCTGTTTTCCGGATGAATCTGCACAAAATCCCCTGTTTTTGGTTTCGAATCAGCACAAAATCCCCTGTTTTGGTTTCGAATCTGCACAAAAATCCCCTGTTTTGGGTTCCGGTCAAGGCATCAGGAGGGTCAAGTGGATTGGGTTCCCTGTCAATTCGAAGCAAATGTCTGCCACGCAAATGACTACGAATCTGCACAAGTTTTTTTGCACAAGTGGACGAATCTGCACAAGCTTTCTCCTGGTTTTCCGGCTGCACAAGCTTTCTGCACAAGTGGACGAATCTGCACAAGTTTTCTTCTGGTTTTAGATCAAGACATCACAAAGCTGAAGTGGATGGATTCCTTGTCAAATCAAAACAAATGGGTCTGTCTCGGCCAAGCAAATGAACCGCTCCCGCCCAGAAATAGTGTCGAACAAACTATTCACTGCCCGGAGCTCTGTGATAGCCCCGAGAGATAGAGAGATAGAGATAGAGAGATTAGAAGAGAGAGAGAGAGAGAGAGAGAGAGAGAGAGAGAGAGAGAGAGAGAGAGAGAGAGAGAGAGAGAGAGAGAGAGAGAGAGAGAGAAATGAAATGAAATGTTTATTTATCATGTCTGTGAGACCATCAGGTGTAGAAGACGTTCACACTATACACATTCAAAGTTATAAAAAATATCATCTAATGCATCCTCAGACAGGAGTGCATTAGCCTCTTCCCCCTCATTCCCATCTATAAGGTCTTTATTATGCAGCTTCTTTAAGCAAATATCTCTATGCTTGAGGACCTCCACAAGGAATCCACCCATCGAAAAGGCACCAATATCAAAGAATTCTAACAATGTACTTGAGGAAATCCCAAATTTGCTTCTAATATCGCATACGCAGGACAGTGGAGAATCACATGGGGTTCATCCTCTATCTCATCAGTATCACATAGTTTGAGAGAGAGAGAGAGAGAGAGAGAGAGAGAGAGAGAGAGAGAGAGAGAGAGAGAGAGAGAGAGAGAGAGAGAGAGAGAGAGAGAGAGAGAGAGAGAGAGAGAGAGAGAGAGAGAGAGAGAGAGAGAGAGAGAGAGAGAGAGAGAGAGAGAGAGAGAGAGAGAGAATTGCAATCTGAGGGGAAGGAAGAGGGATCAGCCGGAAGATGGATTACCTGAGATTCAATCTTAACCCCTCCCCAATGATTTAGCCTTGGTTGTGCATGAAAGCAATTCTGTTGCTCTTAACCGGGCCAAGAAAAGGAAAACTCCTGTAGATTGGTCGGACAATGCAATCTCCACCATGCTTGCTTTGATGAAGGGGTACAAGGTGCATAATAATGGAAGTATCAATCTTTCTTCAAGCCAATGGAGAGAGATTATGGTGAAATTGCAACCCACAGTTCATGGCCTTGAAGACTTGAGACAGTTAAGAAACAAGTGGGATAAATTGCAAATAAAATTCAGGGATGAGAAAGAAGCATCCGAAAGAACAGGCTCTGAGCCACCTAGTTGGCCATGGTTTGAAGCTATGGAAGATCTTAAACATGGTGTGACAAATGAAAGGGACATTCCAGGTGTAGGGGATGATGGGGAATTTGGGGCCGAGGCATTTGAGGATGCTGGTATGTTCCCAAACACATTCATGTCTGATGCCTTCTACGAGACAATTGGAACAAATGCATCTTTTGTGGAAGAATTCATAAACATTGCAGATGATAACCCTGTCAGCCCTATTGCCAATGAAGGAAATAGTAGCAAAGACAATTCAAGTGCTCAGGAGAAAAATTCCAGCAAAGATACTCCAAGTAAGTTCAATCCTTTTGACACCAGTCCTCGGTCTGCTGCACGCAATCAGCCAAGGGTTATTGGTAAGCCAACAACAAAAAAGAGATCTCAGGTTCACATTGATGAAGAAATTGCAGCTGGGATATCGAATATGGCAAATAGCTTTGAAGAGAATGAAAAAAGGAAGCTTGATTTCATGAAAGAAGAATCTGTTAAAAAACATGAATTGATCAGGGAGTTGGAGTCCATGAGATCAGCTAATACTTTGAAGATTGCTCAATCAATGGCTACAATGACAGAAAGCATATGCCAAATGATAAAGGATACTCTACTGGAGATTGCTAAACTTGCTGCATCGAAGCAGACAAATTAATATCGAAGCAGACATATGAATACATTTTGTTTTGTCTGAAATGGATAATCCTGACGTGAGTTGTCTTTCATTTTAACTAAAACGTAGTTTAGGTTCTCATGGTTTTTTGAATACTATTCTTACAGGTTAAGAAGACGAGAAAGATGAAGGTTATGATGACATGCATTGTTTGGGTAAAAGCATGCTACGGTGTACCACTTTTGGAACCCTCAAAAGTACCTACACTGGGTACTTTTAAAACTGGTACTTTCTGTTTTTTCTTTCCAATAAAATCAATCAAAAATTTTTAAATTGAAGGTCAATAACATATCAATATATAGTATTAGAGGATAACAATACTATTAGAGACTAATATAAATGAATTAACTCTCAAACTTATTATTTATTGCAGCATTTATGCAAGTTTCCAGTACCCAGTGCTGGGTACTTTTCTGGGTAGTTTCGCACTCCCTAAAAAGTACTTTAGATGGTACACCCTAGCATGCTTTCACCCGTTTAGATCTTAATTTTTAGCATTTCAGGGACCACATGCATTTCTGTGACAGATTCTAGTCAAGAAGTTTGTACTCTTCTATTGGAAATGAGTTCATGTAACACATTTGATATTAATAAAAAATAATCTGTTTATTATCTTCAGCACTTCACTACTCTGTAATGCCAATAATATGTGATCTCTACTGGTTGTTTATTGCTAATGTCTGCCACTGTAATGTTATTACTGTGAGAGGAAAAAATGTAAACTGCTGTAGTTGTTTATTGACATAATTAACACTTTCATTGTTTAGTTATTTATTCATGGTTTAGTTCATATGACCTCAAAACCTTAGTACTTAAAACTTTTGCTATGTTCTGAAATCTTAAATCTGGACTGCTATGTTCATATGACAGAAATATGTAGCAAAATAATAGGGGGTTCCAGGGGGATTTGATATGGATGTAAAAATAACAATTCCTAAAACCATAGACCATATACCCCTAAAACAATCGAATAAGTTGTTATAAAAAAAACATAGATTCAAGATAAAAAAAAATTGCATTAGCTCACTGGGTATATTGGTTAAAGTAGTCTTAGTTAGGACATTGACTTTTTTGGTAGAGATTCGAGCTTCCGTATTTCATATTCTAAAATGTTAAGCAAAGTCGTATAGAGGTTCGATATTCCCTCAAAACCTTAGGCGAAATCGTATTTCATAATCATAGGTGCCTCCAATCATAAATGACTATAAATGAAACGAGAGGTGCCCAGGGAGTTCAACATACGATCTGGGTCGTAGGATCGACGAATCCGACGACTGTGGTAGTCCAGGTACACCTCGTTTCGAATATGTAGCAAAATAATAGAGGGTTCCACGGGGATTTGATAGGGATTTAAAAATAACAATTCCTAAAATCATAGGCCATATATCCCTAAAATAATCAAATAAGTTGTTATAAAAAAAAAAAACATAGATTCAAGTTAAAAAAAAAAAATCGCATTAGCTCACTGGATATATTGGTTAAAGTAGTCTTAGTTAGGACATTAAATTATTTTGGTAGAGGTTCGAGCTTCCGTATTTCATATTCTAAAATGTTAAGCAAAGTCGTATAGAGGTTCGATATTCCCTCAAAACCATAGGCGAAATCGTATTTCATATTTCAAAATCATAGGTGCCTCCAATCATAAATGACTATAAACGAAACGAGAGGTGCCCAGGGGGGCCAACATACGATCTGGATCGTAGGATCGACGAATCCGATGACTGTGGTAGTCCAGGATGCACTTCGTTTCGAATATATAATAAAATAATAGGGGGTTCCACGGGGATTTGATATGGATGTAAAAATAACAATTCCTAAAATCATAGACCATATATCCCTAAAATAATCGAATAAGTTGTTAAAAAAAAAAACATAGATTCAAGATAAAAAAAATCGCATTAGCTCACTGGGTATATTGGTTAAAGTAGTCTTAGTTAGGACATTAAATTGTTTTGGTAGAAGTTCGAGCTTCCGTATTTCATATTCTAAAATGTTAAGCAAAGTCGTATAGAGGTTCGATATTCCCTCAAAACCTTAGGCGAAATCGTATTTCATATTTCAAAATCATAGGTGCCTCCAATCATAAATGACTATCAACGAAACGAGAGGTGCCGAGGGGGCCCAACATACGATCTGGGTCGTAGGATCGACGAATCCGATGACGGTGGTAGTCCAGGGTGCACCTCGTTTCGAATATGTAGCAAAATAATAGGGGGTTCAACGGGGATTTGATATGGATGTAAAAATAAAAATTCCTAAAATCATACACCATATATCCCTAAAATAATCGAATAAGTTGTTATAAAAAAAACATAGATTCAAGATTAAAAAAATTGCATTAGCTCACTGGGTATATTGGTTATAGTAGTCTTTTTTAGGACATTGAATTATTTTTGTAGAGGTTCGAGCTTCCGTATTTCATATTCTAAAATGTTAAGCAAAGTCGTATAGAGTTTCGATATTCCCTCAAAACCTTAGGCGAAATCTTGGAGCATTCTTGGTTGAGCATATCTTATTTTTCCAGGTATATTCTTCGGTTGTGCTTCTTAAGGTCTCGGGGAAATATTTGTTGCTTCACCCAGCGATTGCCATTGCCTTCCATAGTCCTCTCTCAAAGATGGGAAGAAGGCCATGCCTACTTAGTAATGGCAGCTTTTAAAAGAGGAGGCTCGTACCCTCTTGCAATGATGAAGAAGAGGTTGAGGAAGTCTGGATCAAAGTACAAGGGCAGCATTCAATGGTAGTCTGCTAGCTTGACGACTGTTATATGAGCCTCATCTTTTAGGCATCTGGCTACTAGAGCCATTTCTGTTACAATTCTTCCTATTTGGCCTTTGTGGGGTCTAAATAAGGTCTTGTACCATTACTTATTATTAATAAAAAATCTTGCCTTCGTAAAAAAAAAAAAAAAAAAAAAAAAAAAAAAAAAACAGGCAAAATCGTATTTCATATTTCAAAATCATAGGTGCCTCCAATCATAAATGACTATAAACGAAACGAGAGGTGCCCAGGGGGTCCAACATACGATCTGGGTCGTAGGATCGACGAATCCGACGGCTGTGGTAGTCCAGGGTGCACCTCGTTTCGAATATGTAGCAAAATAACAGGGGGTTCTACGGGGATTTGATATGGATGTAAAAATAACAATTCCTAAAATCATAGACTGTATCTCCCTAAAAAAATCGAATAAGTTGTTATAAAAAAACATAGATTCAAGATAAAAAAATTTGCATTAGCTCACTGGGTATATTGAAGGACATTAAATTATTTTGGTAGAGGTTCGAGCTTCTCGTATTTCATATTCTAAAATGTTAAGCAAAAAAGTCGTATAGAGGTTCGATATTCCCTCAAAACCTTAGGCGAAATCGTATTTCATATTTCAAAATCATAGGTGCCTCCAATCATAAATGACTATAAACGTATAACACAAACCATTACATTACATGCAATAAAATTAAATTCCCCCTTAAACCCCTTTTTGTTTGGGTGCATATTCACATGGGGGTGACTCCGGGCAACGAGAGCTGTTGGATAAGCATATTCGCCCCTTATTCTTTAATCTACATCGTACACAAAGTTCCTCGTTTGTGGGGTATGGATGTACAGAATTTGTTATACTGTATAACAAGATTTGCAAAATACTATAAGATTTCAGGCAATATACTATATGGTGTTGATTTTGTACGTGCGAAACATAATTATAAGGGCTCTCGCTTCCCTACGTCACCCCCGTGTGAATATGCACCCAAACAAAAAGGGGTTTAAGGGGGAATTTAATTTTATTGCGTGTAATGTAATGGTTTGTGTTATACGTTAAAATTTTTTTTTGCCCCTTCGGGGCCAAAAACAAACAACGTTACATGACATTTGGATGAGTTGATGTTGCGAATATAAGCAAAACAAAACAAAACAAGTGTACATTTAGAATAGATAATGAGAAGAGCAACTGCAATTTTTGGAATAGTTGTGCATCCAATTCATGTGTATGAAATTCCTGGGTGGAGCGATAGCTTTGGTCTGGAATTTGAACCCAGAGTTAACCATCCATCATGATATGAGTTGTTTACAGTGCTACATAACATAAAAGGGCTGGTCAATTAATATCATCCATTTATTTGCAAATCAGCATATGTACACGTCACATATATAGGTTCTATCTTCAAGACTCTCCCTGAACTATATATGTGAGACTATATACATTACCTGCACAATAATTAGATGTCCAAACCTGTACACTACACTTCATATGCAGACTATGTACAAACAATCCTAGTAACTGGAATCCGAGACTGAAAATAATCCACCATAATTGCTCAAACAAATCATTTGTGCCAGCTTCTCCCTGAGATCAAGCATCTCTGCCATGGCTGCAAGCTTGTATCATATCCTCCCTAGCCACCAACATCCCTAGAACAATCTTTTTTGACCATTAAAGCACTTCCTATCCCAATCTCAAAGATTTTTCATGTGACTATTGCAACTGAATCCATTAGAGTACTCGCTCATACTCAGCAACTTCTGCCTTATCCAGTGGTTACACCTTTGCACTAAGATCCTGACAGCTTAGCTCCCTCATGTTCTAGCACCAATGACCTTACTGAAGCATCAGCAAGCATTCAGTGTATCAGATTCATTACAGCCATAATTCACCCTGAAATCTGGATCTCCTCGAACCACAAGCTTCCTTAAACCATCTTCTCCCTTAACAAGTTTCTGCGTGCTCTGAACACAATTCATAAATTTCGATTACCAGAAACTGTTTTGAACTTGCAGTCACAATGCCGTTCACTTTTCACCCAATTCAGACCAATGCTTACAGCCAATACATTCCCCTCTTGAATATCTGCCCCTTGCTATGTCTACGGATCCATCTCAGCTGCATCCTAAAGGAGCATACCATAAATCAGAGTATCAGGCCAATCTCTTTATGAGATCGAACTATGGTTTGTAGACAGAGCTTGATAAATTCTGATGTACGTATTCCCTCTTCACTAAAACCAAATGCGTAATGTTCAATTATCAATCTTGTACAAGGGACTAGAAATAGTAAAAGTAGTATGTCAATTTACAAGCACTCAATATGGATAGCGACTTAAGATGCGATACACATCTTTGTTGATTTGCCTATCAAACAACCTGCAGAGGGTAGTTAGCCTATTTATTTGCACATGTAATTGCCTCCGATGGTTTATGTCTAAACGAATGTGCGCATCAAGAATGAAGTTCTCAATTGAGTTCAATGCATTACGAATTTGTTGCATAGATGAGCGCATGTCATTGATATATCCAACTAACCACAATGCCATAACATCAACAGGGTTGCACTGATGGCGGAGGAACTAACTGAACTTGAACTTCAACTGTTGGGCTTTCTGGTACTATGATAATTTCCGGCTCCACATCATTATTTACTTCAGGGATGATGGGAATGTCACGTGGAGGTGATGCATTGGGGACTTCTATAACCTGCATGTTAACAAAACAAATTGATGAAATTGAGCAAATATAAACGCAATGAATGAAATAATATGTTATTATACAAGATATTAAACCAAATGACAATTACTATAGTGTTCTATTGAATACCCGTAAGTGTCACTCTGCTGCAAAAGATGAGTTCCAGTTGGTGAGGATAATTTCGTTATCACCCAAATCTCCAACTACAATTGTATTTTGGAGTCTGTCTACAACATGTGCTTCAATGATTTCGTCTGGATCTTCGTTCATAGGGCTGGTGCTCGTCAAAGTACCTTGGGGGATTAGCAAATGGATTACTGCTACGGGCTCTTGACGGGCGTGCTAGATCATTGGTTGGTGGCCCATAAAGAACTAATGATACTTTCTCACGGGTTGCTTGGAATGGGTTCATCATTAGATCATATGATGCTTCAACTTTTCTTTGGTCCACGTTTTGGCCGTTAGTAGGTATAGCCCATTGTGTGCTGAGATAGTAACTTTCCTATTCTGATCATCTCTGTGATTTTGTCAATGGTGGCTTACGACAATTGGACATGCGATAATTGGCAAAATGACCAACTTTGCCATCGCACTTGCTGTGACGACCATACGAACACTTGTTATCGCTCCCATCTACCTATCTCAATCCATAGCATGTGGAATTCTGTGCGAATTGATGCAATAGCTACAAGCTTTTTCATGGACAAGGAAGCAAGCAAATAAGCTTGTGGTCCTGGTACCAAAGTGGGACTTGTATGTGCATGATAATGACCAGTTTTAACTTGGTCCCACATCTTCTGAGGAAAATGACCATTGAGATATTGTTGCAAAAGCTCGGGATCAGAACTAGCAAGTACCATGCAGTGTTTCGGTTGCACAGACCAGCGGGCAAACTATGCATTACAATTCTCTTTTCAACATCATTTCAAATGCTGGGGAGATCATGGCAAGCACGAGAAAAGGGTACTTATCATCATCCATGTAATGCACCTTGTTGATATAGTGGAGATGGTGCTTCATGGCAGAATGTTGAAAAGGCCAAAAACCTGTCTCTTGTAGGGCACCATAGTTTTGACTCCTAGGCTGTAAGTGAGAAAGGACTTTTGCACATGTTTCAAGCTCTCCCAAGCATTAGCACCAGTGGCATGCCCCAATACTTCAGATACATACAGTAAGACAAGTTCTACCAAGGCCCGAAACAAGTAGGCTTTCCGTGACCAATCATGAATCTCCACGCAAAAACAATTGTTTTGCACTGCATAGAGTGCTCTCCAGAGTCACATGCTTGGCAATACACTGTTCTCAAAGTGTGTTCTTACAGAACCCTACACCAAGATACTTATAGCTATCTACGACTTCAACTTCGTGGTGCAAAGTTGGAATTATATGCCGAGATTGCTTTAGAGATAGCTCAACAAAATTGCTTAAAAATGGAAAAGAAGAAAGGACTCGATACATCAGACTTGGAAATGGAGAGTTACAAAGAGTGCAATGTGCTAGTATCTTGGAGTTGTTTGACTTGCAAGGGAAATCAGTAGTCTTAAAAGATGTCTTGTGTGTGCCTACACTAGTTAGAAATTTAATATCTATCAATCAGTTAGTAGACATGGAATGATACTGTCATATTTGATAGATAACAAGTACTGTTCTATTTGATGATGAAATCAAATTTATGGGAAAAAGAGTTGATAATCTCTTTGGACTGAATAACAATCATCTACCATCAGTGCATGCAATTATAGTCTCTGATATTAATACATGACACCAAAGATTATGCCACACTAGCAATAAAACTATAGAACTTATGGCCAAACAAGGATTAGTTGAAGCTTGTGAAATAAGTAGTGGAGACAAGGCCTACTATGGATGCATGGTTGGAAAGCATGCTAGGCTACCTTTCAAAAAAATCCAACAAGAGAGCAAAGGGGATATTGGATATTGTGCATCCAGATTTGTGTGGACTATTCAATATGAGGAACATTACAGGAAAAAAATATTTTATTACATTCATTGATAATTTTAGTCGAAGAACCAAGGTTGCATGAACTAAATGCGGACTTTGAGGCATTTAAAACCTTTGTTGCAGAGTGGAGCTTAAGACTGGAAAGAAAATCAAGTGTGTAGGGGCTACCTACTGAGTTTAAAAGGTATTGCAGGCATAAAAAGACAATTGACTTGTAGTTTTTCCCCACAACGGAATGGTATGCAGAAAGAAAGAATAGGATAATTTTAAATGCTGTTAAGACAATGCTCAAAAATACAGACCTACCTAATTTCCTACGAAAAGAGGCAGCAAGAACTGATGTAGAAGCGCAAAATATACTGCCCTTAGTACGCATTAATGGCTCATTACCTGAGATGCTTTGGTCTAGAACTAAGTCTAACTTTGATAAATTAAGAACATATGGTTTTTTGGGATTTGTGCACATTCTAAAGGAAGAGAGACAAAAACTTGATGAAAGAGCTATAATTGCTTATCTAGTAGGCTATGATGAACATTCCAAGGCTTATAGAACGTTTGATCCAACAAAAAGGAAAGTTGTTATCAATAGGGACGTGATATTTGATGAAAGTCAATATTACAAGCACAAGAAAGGTCCATTTGCAGTAGTGGAACAAAGAGAAGAAATGTAGAACACACAACAAGTGGACAATGTTCCCATAATTGATGATGATGATATTGAAACTGACTCAGCCATTTTGCAAGGAAATAAAGGTACAATTGAACAACAAACTGCAAACAATGCTGACAAGGAAGCAGTGGAGGGAAATCAAGTGACAAACACAAGGACCAACCACGAAAGAAGGAGCTCAAATTCTACAAGAGAAAGCAAAGATTAGTACTGAACTATTTGGCAGAGATTCATTTGGAAGAAGTAGAAGGTTAAAATATATTTTTGATGAAATAAACCTAACTGAGATATTAGTCATGATTGATTTTGAAGTGCCAAAAACCTTTGATGAGGCCATGAAGGCTACAAATGCAAAAGAATGGAAGGATGCAACAAAGAAGACTCAATGCATTAAAAAAAATTGAAACATTTGAACTGTAGACTTATCTAAAGGCAGGAATGCAATAGGCTGTGAATGGATCTATAAGATCAAGCAAGGGACTAAAGAGAATTCTGTAAAACATAGGGCTAGACTAGTTGCATAAGCCCCCCCAAAAAAAAAAGGAGGGAGAGAAGGGGTTGACTATGAAGATACTTTTTCTCCTATAGTAAAAATGGCCAATATTAGGATGCTCTTCGCCATGGCAAATGCTAAAGATCTAGAAATGCATCATATGGATGTCACTACTACCTCTCTTGATGCCAAATTTGAAGAGGATATCTACATGAAACGGCCCCCAGGTTTTGTGCAAGGTGTTAACCACCTAGTGGTTAACATTGTGCATGCACATGTTAGGTGCATGCACATGTTAGGTGTCAGTGGTGGCAGACTGACACTTGGCATGATTAGGTTAACATAAGTGTAGGGATTAGATTTAGTTAGTGTACGGCTCAGATTTGCGGTCTGCACTATATTAGACCGGAGCCTCTTCAGATGTACTCAGGTTTGATCTCATATTTGGAGAGCCTCATTTGGCCACGTTCCCCTTCATTCTTTGTACATATTTTCTTGTCTTGTTCTTGTTTTGTGATCATGAGCATGGCAGCTTTGTAGCATCCGGCAGTCATGGACTGCTGCTGCAGGGTGTATGCCAAGAACTCAAACTAACACTGGCGCCGTTATGCCGGGTTCGCTTGTGATCACCTTCTTCAGCCTTGCTGTTTTGCTGTTGTCTTTGCTGCTCTTATTCTAATCAGTTCTTGAATACTTCTTGTACACTATTCTCACCCTTCGATCCCTTTATTTGGCCCAACCAGTTGTTGAAATGGTCCAGGCCCCTTTGTCAATCAATTCCTTAGCACTTAGTTTAGTTATGAAAATCGTTTTCAAAAACTCTGTTTTTCATGCTGCAACAAGCACAGTTTTACAGCAGGGGATTTCTGGAGTGGTGACAGCACTTCTCTCTGCAACAAACTCAAGAAAAAATCAAGTGTTTTTATCTTTTCTCTGCTGAAAAAGCTATCAGAAAACATCATGTCTTTGATCATTTTTTATCATCTTCTGTTTATCTTGGCTTATCAGAAATTTCGTGCTTCTGCACACCCAAAAATAGTCACACGATGCTACAGGGATCTTTACCTCATCTGCCTCTTCAAGTCTCAGGTTTTTATGAAAATTTCTTTTTCAGATTATTTGGTAGAGGGCCAGCACTTGGCTAGCCCCCTTTGAGCCCAAAAGTTCCTATTGCCTGGGCTAGAGATTATTGATTCACAGCTTTATCTCTTTCTGGTTCCTGCCAATACACAAGAGTCAACATCAATCATCAGACAGATTTCTCAAGGGCGTTATCTGCTTCTTCATGTAGTTCATCTGTACCAGACTTGTCCCTGCCTATTGCACAACGGAAGCATCAGAGTTTTTTTTTCTCGAAATCGTATGTCCAGGGCATCACAGTACCTGCATCAAAGTTTCATTTTATCCGTACAAAGCAATCATTCTCGCCTCTCCGGCTCTAGAAGGATTCGAGTTCTTCCTCAAATACTTTCCATCAGTCTGCACCTGCACACAACGATCCTATCTTTTATTGAGTTTTTAAGAGGGCCAGCATCCCTGCTAGCCCCCATTCATTGTAGAGAATTATTCAAGCACAAATTGGATTGAAGAACCTCTTCAACCTTGAAGCCTCACACTCGGATTTCTCACGTCTCTCTGGTCTTCATCATCTGCACACAAGCATTATCAGCACATTACAGTTCCGGCCGTGATTGGAGCACCACATTATTTTCAACTTTACCTGTTGCTCCCTTGATACGTCACCCATGGCTTTGCCCTCTGTGTATCTCCGTTGCATTGATTCTTGACATAGCAGGATGCAAAGATCGCTTCAGTAACCTAATGGCTCGTTCCAAAGAAACATCCGGCCAGTTCCTATCAATGGCAGCTGTAAATTCCGGCATCATATCCGACTTTCCTTCTGCAGATCTCTCTTTAGCATGCGCACTTCAAGGCAGACGTTACGCTCCATTCGACACCCTATTTTCTGAAAATAGCAACAGCAGTATATCTCGGCAGCCCAGAGAACTTCACCGCCATGCCGCCGCCGCAACACATTCTAATTAGGGTTCGATATTCTTAGGGTTCAACCCTTATTATGCAGGCTGATCACGGGTCACGCCGTGGGTCAAACCCTACTGCTCACGCTCAAACTTCTAAAGGGACTCACGGGGTCACATTCACGGGGCCCCACGCCCACGCTCCAGCTTTTTTCCACGGGCCACAGTCACGGTCACGCGCTTCATGTCTCTTTTGCTCTCACGGGCCATGCTCAGTAACCATAAACCCACGCCACGCTGACGCTTACGCCACGGACCACGCCCATGCATTTTTAAACTCAAGCCTTCGTAATACCCCAGCCACGCCACCTTCATTTATGACGCCACGCCCGTAGGCCACGCTTTGTTTATGTCCACGCCCACACCCGCTTCATGCCTCGACAGCACGCCACGCCCACGAGCCATCCTCTCACGCTCAAGCTCATGTCACGCACGCAAAGATTCACGCCCAAAGAAATTTTATGCTCAAACTTTTATGGCTGATATTGGGGAGGTATTTTGGTGTTTACCTTTAAAGACCCCTTCCTTCTTTTTTAAGTGGAATTTTGGGCAATTATTTTAAATGTGACTTACCCATGATATAAGGGGATGGTCTTTATGTTTTTGGCCCATGTTCCTATGATCCATGTTCTCCATCGACATTCATTCGGATCTTATTCGTCCTCAACGCAATCATGAAGATCTTTTACGGCGACACAACCCAACCATTACCATCATTTTTACGCCAATTTTGGCACCATGTTGTAATTGCCTGGACTTGTCTTATAAAAGTCCCAGACATGTTTTCGTGCTAAAACTTTTAGGGGAGGCAAGTGTTAACCACCTAGTGGTTAACATTGTGCATGCACATGTTAGGTACATGCACATGTTAGGTGTCAAGCAGGCGCGCATCGACACTTGGCATGATTAGGTTAACATAAGTGTAGGGATTAGATTTAGTTAGTGTACGGCTCAGATTTGCGGTCTGCACTATATTAGACCGGAGCCTCTTCAGATGTATTCAGGTTTGATCTCATATTTGGAGAGCCTCATTTGGCCACGTTCCCCTTCATTTTTTGTACATATTTTCTTGTCTTGTTCTTGTTTTGTGATCATGAGCATGGCAGCTTTGTAGCATCCGGCAGTCATGGACTGCTGCTGCAGGGTGTATGCCAAGAACTCAAACTAACACAATGGAGAGATAAAGTGTGGAAATTAAAAAAGGTTGTCTATGGGTTAAAACAATCACCTAGACAATGGTACTTGTATATGGACACGTTTTCAAAACACCAAGGATTTATTCTTAGGCAAAACATGTTGTACTTGTTGCCCATTAGTGAAGGTAAAGTGTGCACCTACAGTCGATTCACCAGCAATGAATTTTATGTATTGTCAGGGTAGAAAAAAGGGATGGTTGCTTGAATATAAATGAGGCGATAAGTTTTTTCACTGAGGTGATGCATTTACATGTCGATGACATCATCTTGGCTAGTTAGAATGGGAACAACACAATCTGATCACTCGACATCTTCTAGTTCATTTCAGAGGCACTCTTTCCAGGCTTCATATTCTGTGACTCTTTTTTTTTTGAGGGTAGGGTTTCTTTGGTACATATCGGGATGGTACACCATTATGGTAGTACACCTCTATACATAATAGGCATAATTTCATGGATCCCAAAGAAAATATCCATGATTTAGCTTATCAAAAAACATTAAACTCATAAAGCTTATAGATTATATCCTGGATGCATAGTAATATTTAAAGTTCAGATGTACTTATAAGATGAAAAGTGCCCTTAGACTGCATATCCTTTATTGTGCATCCAGCAAGTCCTGCATGGTCAAGCCTGCAACAACTCTTCGACCTATAATATTCAGAAGGATGTCCAGTTCATCAGCTAGAAAATTGATAAAATCCAACAGCATGAGTACCAAAGCCTCTCTCTTTTGTTGCCAATAATGGAATAACTTCAAAAAGCTTGGTCTCATATTATTATACCTCCATGCATCATTTCTTTTCAGCAATTTCTTTATGGCCATCGCATGTACCATAGCTTATTTGAGCTGGACAAATCTATCCACCAATTCCTATCTTGATAACATGGTATCTTCTTCATCTGAGTTGGTAGCTTCTCCCATGGCTCTAGCAACTGCTTCCTGTCAGCCTCCTCAGTTCTCCTATGCAATACATCATCATCAATTGTTCTCAAAACAAAAAATTCAAATACACCTTGATATTTGCCAATTATGTTCCAAGCATGATCAGCCTTTTTCCCTTTCAGTATTTTGTGGGCCACTGCTGCACAAAAAGGTCTTTGCATCCTAGTCCCCCTTTTTTTGGGTTTAATCAACTCATTCCAAGCCACCGTATGTGACCCCTGCCAAATGAATTTCCTAATGGCACTTTCAATCTTTCTGTATGACTCTTTGTCTCCAACAATAACTGATGAAAAATAGACATGTGTGCTTTCAATAACTGCATTAGCTATTTCAACTCTCCCAGCTAAGGACGAGGAGGAAGAATACATGGATAGTTTCCTTTTAATCCTCTCAACTATTGGCTCCCAAAGTCCTTGCAGGGATTTGTTAAGAGCTAGATGGATGCCTAGAATAGGTGTGGCTGCCTGTTTATTGAGCACATTAATCCCTTGTATGTCTATCAAATGAGTATTCAGGACAATATCATGTTTATTCTTATTCAGGACTATTCCTGCTACCTTCCCAAATCTATCCATTGATTCCAGGAATTTCCCCAAACTATCATCATCACTCTTTAGAAAAGCAAATATATCATTTGCATAATATAAAAAGTCCCATGGTCCTTAGGCAGTTTCAAGCTGACTATTGCCTTATCCTTTTCCAATTGATTAACTAGTCTGGTAAGAACTTCTGCAACTATCAAGAATAGGTAGGGAGCCAGAGGGCATCCTTGCCTCACTCCTCGTCTACATTGAAACATTTTAGTAGGAGAACCATTAACTATCAGGGCAGAGGATTATGTAGAATTAAAGCTCCAAATCTTTTTATAGACATTCTCCGAGAATCCCAAGTGTTGCATTGCTCTTTCCAGGAATTGCCAACTTATTGCCTCATATGCTCTTTTGAAATCTAATTTTAAGAGCATGCAATTCTGCCCTGAGATAGAGTTCCAATGGAGTCCTTCTGCAACCCCAATGTAATTGTTCAGGATGTTCCTTTTTGGAAGGAATGTTGATTGACATGGAGATTTCCATTAAAATTAACTTCAATCTATTTGCAAGAACTTTTGCCAATATTTTGTAAGTAGTATTGGTTAGGGAGATTGGTCTCCAGTCTCCTATACTACTTGGAGTTTCTATTTTTGGAATGAGGGTGATGTGCCCAACATTAATTGCTGGGTTCAGTGTCTTGGCTTTCCTGTTTGGGGTCTGGGTTTAGGAACTCCTGCAAGATAGCCCTCTGTGAGGACCCTTGGATCAAACAGGAGAATCCGGGAGCTATGTCACGCGAGATTTGCAAAAAGAACAAGGGAAAAAGATAAAAGAGAGAACAAAAGAGAACAATAAGATCACAATAATGAGAACAACTCCTTGATGTCAATGAAGATACATGAGCTCTCGCAATCAAGAGAAAACAGAAGTGAGACAAGACTCAAAACTCATCTAAAATCGAGTGCTAGCTCTACTTATATATATAGTACAATGGCCTTTGGCCCAATATAGACACTGTCAGATCTCGGTGCCGACTCCTGGAAGGAGGCCTGATTTGCAGGAATGCTGGCGGTGCCTCTTGAGGTGTCTGAAATCACGCTGACGCTGGCGGTGACGGCCCGTCACTTGTCTGAGCGCCTCCTCTTGGTCCCGGTCACGGGCTTTGACTGCGTGGTCTGCGGTGGCTTGGTCTTCTGCGGGGCCTTTGACGACTGACCCGTGCCTGACTGTGGATCCTTGGCCTTGACCTGATCCGTCGTGTGCATGAATAGTCCTGTACCAGGACGTACAGGACTAACATTTCCAAGCCCCCTTCTTTTTCCTGAAGCGATGGATTTCAATGTGTCCCATATTTCCTTCTCCCCAGGAATAGCCAAGATATCATCATCCTTTATTTCTTGACCAACCGGGATATGCTTAAAGAAATCCTGTAACAAGTTCTCATCAGTCTTATATTGAGCAAACAATTTCTTATACTCATAATGGAAGTGGTCTTCAATCTCCTTTTGGTTTTCCAGTTGTAATTCTGCCTCTGTTCAGATAGATAATATCCCATTATTAAGTATCCTATTTTTGGCAGTTTTGAAGAAAAAGGCAGAGCTATCCTTGTTCATACCATTGATATATTTGCATCTACTTGTCATTGATAATGCTCTAGCTTCCTTTTCCTCTACCAATTTGACTTTCCTCTCTAAAACTTCCTCTTTGCCTTGCAGGTCCTGATTATCTCATGTATGAACAGTTCCTTCCTAATATTTTTAATTTCCTTATAAATCTCTTCTTCTTCCTTTTCCTTCTGGTTAAACCACTTCTTACCCCATTTATTAATCCAATTTTTAATCTCTTCATGTTTTCAAAGATTCTGTCTTTGATATATGTTGGAGGCTTTAATACATCGGTTTGAACTCCTCATAAAAATTCTTATTCTGTAGCAATTCTGTATTGAATTTGAATGGTACATTCTGCCCTCCCTTTCTAGACTAGGTTTTATCATCCATAATCTGAGGAAAATGATCTGAAATCGAATTCCCAATATCACAAGAAATAGTTGACACTATCCCATGATTCTATTGACTTATTTTGCATGTAAAATCTATCTAAAAGACAATAAGTTCTCTGATCCCCTTTCTTTTTGTTACACCAGGAGTACACATTGGAGGATGAGGGAGGTATATAGTTTAAGTTCTCCATCAACAAATTCCATGCCTCCCTTTCTTTTCTAGATATATTTAGCTTCTTCCCCAATTTCTGGTCCCAACAGGGAGTATTATTGAAGTCCTCAGTCATTAAGATATTTCTTAAATTCTTGGCATCAATCCATTGCCTGATGTTGATCCATTGTTTAGCTCTCTCCCCTGAATCAGTAGATGCATACACATTTATAATGCCCATCTGTTCCTTCCCTTTAATCAAGACTGCTATTGTCCATCAGCCGGAAGGGTGTAGGAATTTGTAAATACATTGAAATCCTTTCCATATCATACATATCCTTCCCTTAGTACCATCAGCTTGAGACCATACTGAATCCCCTTCTAGCATTTTGCTTCAAAGTCAGGCATCCTATGTTCTTGTAATAACAATATATTTGCCCTCATTTCTTTTAAAGAAATTAATGCTCTTTTCCTTTTGAGAGGGCCTTTGATGGCCCTCTAGAATTTGTCTACCTCATCATCATTAGCAATGCCAGCACCTCTGTTGTTTTCTGAATTGGTTGGAGACTCCATTGTTTGGGTGGTTGACACCTCTTGGCCACCAGAACTTAGTAGGAACATTGGATTGGATATCCATTCTTAGGTCAGGTGGACTTATAAGAAACTGTGTCTTTTCCATTACCATATCTTGGCTTCCTGGGAGACTTATAAAGTCATTGGTATTTATTTTATTACCCTCTTCCATTGTTTCTTCAATGATTGACACATTCAGCTCTTGGGTACCTTCTTCCGAGGACTGGCTATCTGGAACTCCTATCATAGGTGACCTTGTGAAGAATTTATAGTTATCTCTAGTCATACCTGCTTGATCCTCTGCTGGGGTTTCGTGAACAATTTCCATCTATTCAATCTTTTGAAGCTCCTCATCTTTTTCCATAATTTCCAATAGGATATCAGCATTTTAGGGTCTAATTCTTCTTCATTTTCATGGAAATACATGGCATGGGGAATAACTGGGATTTAACCTTTGAACCTTCTTCTTTTAGTAATGTAGTTCCTCCTTCAGTTATGTCAGAATCAGTGGAATCAGGAAATTCATTTATTAGGGAAGGGCTGGTCCATATATTAGTAAAGAATTACTCCTTATTAGGTGGGCAGGAGTAATTTCCATACTATCTTTTTGGATCATTTCCTTCCCTTTATCTTTCTTTGGTCCGATTGGTCTTATAGATTTATTAGAATCCTCTAATTCCGGGTCAATTAGACTAACAATGACTTTGATCTGATTTGCTAGTCTGTTATGTTCCACTTTCTTTCTCTATTCTTTCCTCACTTTTAGAGCTTCATGTTTCTCCCGGTTCTTCTTTTCTTGAGCTCCCTTGCCTTTTTTTCCTAGCTTTCTTATACGCACTGCCATTCTTGTTTTTTTTTTTTTTGCTACTCTTGTTGATTTTGGTCCATTGATTTCCAATAATTTTACGTGGAAGTTCAGCTATTGGAGGTGTCAGGATTATTTCTTTCATCCATTTCCCATTACACACCCCACCTCCATGTAGACGAAGTCCACACATATTACTGGAAGCAGAGAGACCTTGCCAACTTAATTTAAGGATTCTGTTTTCTCTAAAAAAATCCTTGTATCCCCACATTTGGGATGGGCCGTAGAAGATCTAAGTGTACCCAGATTCTTGGTGCTCTCTCAGGAACAGCTTTCCATCCTATATAGTCTCCAACCTTCCCGAAAAGCTCCTTGAAAATGTCCTCATGCCAGTACATTGGGCTGAGTCCCTGTACTAAGCATGAAGCCGGGTGGAATAATTTCTCCAAATTCTATGGGTCAAATTTGGGATCCCATTTCTGGAAATAGAACTGGGTATTTGCCTTGTAGATTGTTCCCTGCTTAAGTATGATTGTACAGTATTGCCATTACCACATTCAACCACAAAATATGGAAACGCCAATCAATATAATCCCACAATTTTGATATTCTTGTTCAGCCTCACCAGTTCCGATTTAATGAGGCTGAGCTTGATATCTTTGTGTCTAATACATCCTATTACAGCCCTTGATTGTAGTTGCTTCAATCTATTCGGCACAACAGAATGTTGAAGAGTAGGAATAACTTTGAATTCATGCTTGATTTTCCATTCTTGCTTCCTCAGGATCGATCCTTGCTCCTCATTAACTCGATCCAGAATCGGCTGCACCAGATGGCTTTGCATTTGAATTGGTGACATTATTTGCATTCTAGTTCTGCTCCCTTCTGCCATCACTGGTATCAACCAGTCTCCGCATGCAAAAAAAAGCTATTTTTATCTCCACATCCCTTTCTTCTAGTCTCTGTTAATGTTCGTAGAGTAGAGGTGCTGGTGTTGGTCCACTTAAGCATTATGAAGGCCGTAGCTTCTCATTTAGCACTCTAAATTCCACGTTTAAAGAGCCATTGGAAAGCCTGAAGGAAATTCTATCCATCACTCCCAAGATTTGACAATTCTGCCAATAGCAATGAGCCCTTGAAATTTGGGTTTTTTCAGACAAAGATGGTTCATATTTGATGCTCAAGTTTTGTGCAGATTCTACCCTTTGTTGGTGCAGATTTGGTTCAGTCTGCAACCTTATTTGGTGCACAGATTCATCCCGTAGTTCATAACTGCATCTAAAACAGTTCATTACTTTCCCTTTTATGAAAACAATAAGATATCTAAAGATCTAATAAACCAAAGTTGAATAAGAGGAATGGAACCCCAATTGATGTTAAACAACACCAAGTTCCAACATTCAAACCTGCATCATAGAGACCAAGCATTAGAAAGAACTTAAAAATGTCAAACAAAAGGAAAATTTGAATTTAAAGAACTCAGGTTCTAGATGTTATTGAAGAAGACTCCAAAGCAGATCTGAAAGCATAAAATAAAGATAATAACTGGGCTAACTTGGTAACATGCTAATTCCAAAACTGAAAACATTGCAAGATTTCAATGCCAGCAGCAAAAACAATTCAGTTCATAACGTAACCTTGAGAATACAATGAATTTATATACCTCAACCTCTTGGCTGTCCTATCAGAAATTTCTGAAAATTCATGTGTTTCTTCTAACACATTGGCATTTGCTTGATTGTTGATTTGAGGTCCAAAATCTGGCTGATCATCTTAAAACTCTTCCATTGTATATGTAAAGTATCACCTGCATTACAAATAGGGATTTCAACTAATATGTTTGCATCTTCATTATGAATTAGAACATTAGCTTCCACGACTTCTATTGGTTCATTTTGGCTTAGGATAGTCTTACCCTGGATTGGGGGATCCCGGAGGTGGTGATCCCGTTCTCCGGGATCACCATCAGAAAAGATCCCGTCCTCCGGGATCACACAGTCAACTGCGCAGTTAATGGGTTACTGCGTAGTTTAGGGCTGATTTTCAGCGGGATTGAAGCTTACTGATAACAGTGGCGCTCGCTTCGATTCCTCCCTTGCTCCTACCTGCGCCTCTGATCCAGCCCATTCCGACCATCCTCGAACTGACCCTATTCGATTTGGTTGCAGATCAAGGGAGAAAATCCCACACGAAATCTGCCCCATTTTTCCTTTCAAGGGCCAAAACATTTGCGCAGTTACTGCGCAGTAAGGGGGATTCCGTCCTCCGGGATCACACGTCCTCAGGGATCCCGTCCTCTGGGATCACACCTCCGGGATCCCCCCAATCCAGGGTAAGACTATCCTACGCCGTTCATTTTCTTCCAAAGAAGCTATGTCTTCTTTCCTTGCAACCTGCAAAAAGGGCACAGAAAGTTTAAGAATAAAGATCTAAAATAGATTGAAAGTGAAAGTAACAGAATCAAGAATTGAAATAGACTTAAAAAACTGAAAAGCAAAACAAAATTTACATAATTTACCTTTTTCTTCCTTCCCTTGCCCTTTTGTGCCTCTTTTTCCGTCCTCTTTTTCTCCTTTGTCACCTCTCTCTGTTTCTGCCTTTCCTGTTTCTCCTTTTGCTTTTGCTCTTTGAGTTTCTTCTTCTCTTCCATTTGAGCTTTCTTTCTCTCGGCTGCTTTCTCTCTAGCTTTTTCTTTTCTTGTTTCTCAATTTCCTCTTGTTGCAACTTAGCTACGACGTCTGCTTTAGTAACCAGCAAAGTTTCCTTAATATCTTTTGGAATAAATGTTCTTCTAGATCTAACTCTTGGTTCAGTCCCTTGCATTTCTGCTGATGCCACTTCTGCTGCTTCTTCCTCTTCTGCTGCTGCCTCAGAAACAGGGCCTACTAAGTGATCCAATGGAGTATCATTTTCATTGTCTTGGAAGACAAAATATCTTCTAGCAAGTTCAGGCACTGGCATTGAGGGATTCAAAGGCCAAACTCCTGTTTTTTTGAATCCAGAGATTATTTAGAAGGAGTTAATGATAACTCAAGGGCCTCACTTACAAGGGCAATCAGATCCTCCTTATGAGGGTCGACATGGTCATGATGCATACAATACCTGTGCCTAGCATTTCTAAAAGCTTCCTTGAAAGGTCTAAAACATGAAACATCAAGGGGCTGTAACCTATGACTAGTGTGAGGTGGCAATCTTAAAATTTCAAGGCCAATAGATGAAGCATAGGTTAATGTCTCAACAGCTAAATGGCTGCCACGGCCCTCAAGGATAAGCAAATGTAGGTTGTCCTTTGACACTCCTCCTGGAACTTTAGATCTAAAATGATCAATCCAATTTCTAAACAAAGCATTAGTCATCCATGCTTTTTGTTGCATCGCCATTGCAGCATCTGGTTCACATCCATCAATATAATCATCTCTAGCTCTTTTACCTTTAAGCACATAAAGAGATGGTAGCTTCACACCTGCAGCAGAAACACAGCAGCATACCGTGAGCCATTCACGATTCTTCATGGTTCTCTCTGAAATCTGTCTAGCTCCTTTCCGTCCTATGACCCTAACTCCTGTTTCTTTTCTTGTTTGGAAATAAGGGCGCGTCTACTCTACAATTTCAAAGATCTGGGTCTGCATTTGATTGGATAGCTTTCCAAATAGTCCTTTAAATTGCAGCCAAATATTGTCATCTGCCATATTTCCATCGTATGTTTCTGTCCCCTCAGTCTTGTCTAATCCTTTAGCCACAGCAACCCTGCCCTCTGGTCCTACCTCTTCTGTCCCTGTCCCTGTCACTGTATGGGCCAATGATGGCCCCTTTCCAGCCTGATCTGTTACCATTCTGTTTCAATGTTCACCTTCACCTTACCTTACCATTTTGGCGCTCGTCCCTAGCGCCTCATGCTTTCTCCAGTTAGGTTTTCAACCTTCATACTCATATTCTGACCAAGTTACATTTATATTCTGTAACAATCACCTGAAAGGCACCATTTTCTTAGTCTAGAAAGATCTTATTAAAATGTGCTACACGTAAAATGCTTTTAGAAGCATTTATGCTCTTTCATCTAAATTGTAACTGTAGAATAGGAACTACAATTTGGATATCTTGAAGCTATCCCTATAAATACTAGACACCTTCGCGTTAAAAAACACCAAGATATTTGTGACATAGTCCAACGGTGTCATCATGTTATAACTACAATTTTGTGGACTATGCACGATTTTCATGGTTTACCCTAGTTTTAACCCAACATTGTCTAGTATTTAGTGCATTCCATTTTGAAATAGGTTAACGTGACGAAGTTATAGTCCCTATAGGTAATGTTGTAGAATGTAGAAACATATGTTAGGTATATTTCTCATTTGAAACAAGTCGATTGGAAATGGAAATAACATAGAATATTGGTCGCATATATACTTGGAAGATGTACTTCTCGCATATAACCCTGAACAACTTGGGTGGAAGTGTGGGCTAATCATGCATATGAATCAAAGCCCCACAAAGAAGGTATATGTGTGCTCTTTATAGCATTGCTCTTCGCATGTGACAATTGAATTGCCCTGTACAACTTGAAGTGCTGTAGCAGATTCTCCAACATTGCTAACCACCTATAAGGACAAGCTATCCATTATCCCTTGAAGAGAGAAATCCTTTGTACCCCATGACAACTAGTTATAGGACTAGGTCATACATTTCTTTTTGAAAGACGACAATATCTTCGTGGAGCGGCGCGACCATAATATGTAAGTATGATGTCTTTGTTGTCGGACCCCAACTTGAAAAAGAAATGCCTTTAAGATGTTCAATGGGCAATGAAAGAAAAAAAAAAGGAGACCAAGGAAAGAAAATTGGGAAAAAAACACAACACTAGGAAAGAAACAAAGACTAATAAAAATGAAGTAAGGAGCCTGGGCTGGGTTTCTTCTTTTTTGTTGATTTTTCTCTAGGCATAGGAGGAACAAACAATACGTAGTAGTGTAGATTTTATTTATTTTTAATTTCCCAGGATCATCTGCTCTAGAAAAGAGGAGAGCGGATCCCCAAAAATTCTTCACAATTTAGCTCCTACGTTTAGATTTCTCCTGCCATCAAACACAAGAATAGGATTTAGGATAGCACCCAATTGCAATCAAGCTTTTCAGCGTAAATCTGAGGCCACCGGATCTGATCTGGCATAGAATGCCTCTGCTTTTCTCTGCTGGAAAAGTTGTGGGGTTATACAATTTGGGAGACAACCCTTTTTCTTAATCTGCATAAACAATCATTCTTTAGCTTTCCGCCGTGTGCACGCCTGTCTGGACCCGCGGATTCAAGTCTGGCCATAGATCCATGGCCAAACGATCCTTTGGGCTCCTGGGTTCGTCGCTTACGCTGATGTCAAGCGAGCAAATGGATGGTTTTGGGAAGCTTCTGGCATCAAAACCGAAAGAAAGTAATGCACATTTGGTTTGGGAAGATCGGAGAGACACAGACAGTAGAAGAACATCTCTGTTTAGGGCGAGTTTTACCGCAGCTGATTAGACAGATTGTATTTTTTTATTCAGTTTTAGGCAAAAACTTTACCATAGTGAGTACGAAGAAAGGCGTGTAATGGGTATTCCATAATCGTCTATGAGGAAGTCGGCATTCGGGAAATTGGATGGATGGTGGCTTGGCAGACACTGGCATAAAAAATTGATGTTTTTGATTGGCACGAACCATGTGAAATAAGAGATGAGAGTTAGGTATAGGCATGGCATGGAGGAAAACTCCAGGAGTAACAAACTTGGACGAGTTTGCGGATGATTTTAGCTGGGATAAACACCGAATGTTATGCTAAGGAGGAAGAGGGCTTGCATAATAAGTTTGCTGTGGAGTGATGGTGCTGAAAAATGAAGATTATGCGGACTATAGTGGCTTGTGGATCCTAGATAACTAATGTGGAAATGGGTTTAGAAACTGGGAAATTAGCAAACACTTCCAGCATTATTTTTTGGACATGGAAGCTGCAACAGGGCAGAAGGAGCTAGTAGTCTTCATGCTTTGAAAAGCCAGTACGCGCTGATGGCAGATCTTGGCCGCAATGGGCCTCTTGAGAGAGACGTTGAACAGGTGCATTTAGCAAAAAATTTTGTAAACAATTTAATATAGGTTTCCATCTAGTAATCTCGCTTCAGTGATTAAATTGCTGATTATAAAGCCCAAATGCTCATGTCTTGCGATGCACTCGTAATATGTTTATTAGAGGCTGCTTATGTTTGCCAGATTTCTAATCTATATGCGACAGAATTTGTAAACAATCTTACTTTTACACTGCATTGCAATTGCAACTCATGCTTTATTCGTCAGATCATAATCCTGGACTATTTTAATTTGGTGCTCTTCAATTTCGTCATTTAAAGGCTATCACGGCTTTGAAAAAAGGTGCTCAGTTGCTGAAGTATGGCCGCCGAGGGAAACCTAAATTTTGTCCTTTCAGGCTTTTAAATGTGAGTTATGCTCTGTATTTTGTTCCTTGATTCTAAATCTAGCGACTTGTGATTTACATATATTGTATATATTGCAGGATGAGTCAACCTTGATCTGGTTTTCGGGGAAGGAGGAGAAGCATCTCAGATTGAATTCTGTTACAAGAATTGTCCCCGGTCAGAGGACTGTAAGCATGGAATGGGTGTTTTATGCTGTAGGAATTCAGCAGCTTGTTTGTTAAAATTTTGTTTTCAATCTCAGGCAAACTTCCAGAGGTACCCCCGACCAGAGAAGGAATATCAGTCCTTTTCCCTTATCTATGGCAGTGACCAGTCACTTGATCTGGTACGCCCTTGCATCTATGTGATAGAATATCTACTTGCTAGCTTCTTCCTCTTTCCCAAGAAAATTAGAAGGGGAATTTACTCAGACCAGTTTGAAGGTGCATGTTGTAACCAATGGAGAACAATAAAACACATCATTTGGCATTATATTTGTTCCATGACACAGGGGCCAGGACATATCTTTATGTTTTAAGAATTTGTCTAGTTGGATTAATGTACATAGATCAAAAGTCTTGCTGTTATGCAGCAGAACAGATGTAATGGGAAGCCAAACATTACGTAGGTTAAGCCGTGAAAAAGCCATGAAAAATTGTTTACTCCATTCTGCTTCTGTCTTGGTTATAGGAAAATAACCAGCCTGCTCTTTTATGCTTTATTGTTTTTTTTTCCGTGGAAAACCAAGTGATGTAAACCAAGTTACTTCTGCTTGTATCATCAGATATGTAAAGACAAGGATGAAGCAGAGGTGTGGTTTGTTGGTCTAAAAGCACTCCTTCCTGGTGGTCAACTAGCGCGGCTGAAGTTTGATTCAAAAAGTGAAGGAGGACTGTCTTCTGATGTGAATAGCCCTGCAACCTGGTCTCGAATTTCACCAGCAAGTTCCCCTTTTGGTAGTACAGAAAATCTTCGACAGGTCTGCTCTAAAACACTCGTTTTTATAATATTTGAACTTTTGATGATTGCAAATAAAGTCCACTCTCCTGTGGTTCGTAGTGGGAAGATCCATTTGGTGTTGTTAGAACAATTAGAAACTTAAAGATGAATTTGGGTGTTTAGGAACCACTTATAGTGTCTTATTTTGTACAAAGCTAGATGTGATCATTTATGTTATACTTCATTCATGTGGCTTTTAGTTAATAGATTTTATCTCCTTCTTTTGGAAGCTTGTTCTTACACCAACAACAACTGGTTGCTGTAGGATGGCGGAGATACATATAAGATGCAAAGCCCATATGGTAGTCCTCCACGTCATGGTTTACAGAAAGGTTTTGGTGGTTCTGCTTCACTGGACAGCAAACTTTTTGTTGACTCTGGTTCTTTGGCGGGGTCTCTACACTCTGTGGGCTCGGATGTTGGAACAGATTCTCTGAATACGCAATTAAGAGGTTTTCCTATGGATGCCTTTCGAGTAAGCATGTCAAGTGCCGTAAGTTCTTCTAGCCAGGGCTCTGCTCAGGATGAAGGGGATGCATTAGGAGATGTTTTCATGTGGGGTGAAGGCATTGGTGAAGGAATCCTAGGTGGTGGTGTATATCCAGTTGGTATGGGGGCAGGAATAAAGGTTGATGCTCTTCTACCAAAAGGTTTGGAGTCAGCAGTAGTCTTAGATGTTCATAATATTGCATGTGGTGCAAAGCATGCTGCATTGGTTACAAAGCAGGGGGAAGTTTTTTGCTGGGGGGAAGAGTCTGGTGGTCGTCAGCCCATGGTGGCGTTGATATACCACATCCGGCGTCTAATAGTCTTTATGCCACCAGCTCTGACTTGTAACGTAGCGAATATCGACTCTCCTGTCTGGGATCTGTATACATGGGGAGATGGTACACAGTGCGATCTTAAGGTCATGGCAATAACATAAGTCACTATGGATACAGGTTGGTGGACCGCCCGGAATTCGAGTTTCCTCAGTTGCTTGTGGCCCCTGGCACACAGCGCTTGTTACATCTGCAGGCCAACTATTCACCTTTGGCGATGGAACATTTTGGTGCCTTGGACGTAGAATAGTAAAAGCTTTACTTTTACCCAAGGAGATTGAACGTCATCTTGACCTAAACGATCCAGAAGTTCATCTTGTGTGGCATACCTGCCCACTATTGTGGAGTTATGATGAGCTATACAAATTCCAGTAATTGTTCATCTGGGAAACTCTTTACATGGGGTGATGGAGATAAAGGTCGTCTTGGACATGGAGACAAGGAGCAAAAGCTTGTTCCCACTTGTGTAGCAGCACTCGTCGATTACAACTTTAGGCAAGTTGCTTGTGGACACAGCCTTACAATATCTTTAACAACAGCTGGCCGAGTTTTCACCATGGGAAGTTCAATCTATGGTCAATTGGGAAATCCACGTGCTGATGGGAAGCTTTCCGGAAGCGGTAAGAGGAAGATGGCAGATGCGACTGGCGGAAGAGATTTCTTGTGGAAATACTGTCATGGCAAATAATCCTAATGGTAAGACTGAGGTGCCGGAAGGGGAGCAAGTGGCGTGGAGCGGGGATGTTCTTGCGACAAAGAACGCTTTGGTGGGCCTTAAGACAAAACAGGTGAGGTGTTGCATGGGTCCAGTTTTACAGCTGCAATATGCTTACACAAGTGGGTATCCGGTGCGGATCAGTCTGTGTGCTCAGGTTGCAGACAAGCATTTGGTTTCACTAGAAAGCGGCATAACTGCTACAACTGTGGTCATGCTTTCTGCCACTCGTGCAGTGCCAGGAAATCTCTGAAAGCATCATTAGCTCCAAATCCAAATAAAACATATCGAGTATGTGATCCATGTTTCTTGAAACTCAAGAAAGGTATTGATGGTGGGACAGTTTGTACTGCAGCATCTGCTAAGAGGAATGTTATGGTACGGCGACCAGGGGATATTAGAGACAAGGCAGATAAAGTAGAATTTAAAGTTCCTAAGCCACCTCCATCATCAGTGAAGGGTTTCACAATGGAACAGGCAAAGTTGAATGAAATGAAGGGAGGAGCAAAACAGCTGAAGCTTGAGCCATCCATTGATGAAGGCGTTCCTATATTTGAGACCTGGGGTGCCGTGGATATCCCAGCATTTTTCAATCCAAATGTTGTACCAATGACAGTAGCTACCTCAGCTGCTTCAGTACCACCCTCGAGGAGTGTCTCTAGGAGTGTCTCCCCACTGTCGAGGAGGCCCAGCCCACCTCGTTCAACGACGCCAACGCCCACTTTGGGGGGGCTAACAGCTTCAAAATCTATACTTGAGGATCTAAAAAGGACCAATGAAGTCCTAAATCAAGAGATGCTGAAACTAAGGGCGCAGGTACGAATTATATTTGTTTTGAAGCTTGATGTATAGTAGGGATAGATTAGCCTGAGCATGTTGTTACTATGAGTTCTTTCTGCAGCTGTATGACATACTTTTGTGATGCTAATCAAAGATACAACAAGCTTTCATGTGGTCTGGAAGTGGCAATTGGAGACCTGCTTGGCAGTGGCCAGCCACATTATAAAATGCATTTGGACATCACTCAACCATGGACTTTTGACGTTGAAATTCACTTTGTTATTCTTGTTATCTGTCTGTTTTAGTTTCCTTACATGCAGTATTTGTTTGGCATTACCAAATCATTAGGATCTCTTGGATTAATACTTGTTAATATTCAGATTGAGGAACTCACAAACAGACTTCAGCTGAAGGACATGGAACTGCAACACTCAGCTCGGCAGGTGCAGGAAGCCATTGCCATGGCTGGAGAGGAAACAGCAAAGTGTCAAGCTGCTAAGGAAGTGATCAAGTCACTTACTGCACAGGTTAGTCTGCTCAATTACGAATAATTGCTTGCTTTGTGAGATATGTTTGATTAAGCTTACGATTACGGTATGCTCCAGAAGTTTAATTGATTGATATCAGAAATACTTGTTCAAATTTGTACATCCATGATTTTTGCAACTCTTTGTTGTCAGGTTTGCCTTGCATACGAATTAGGATAATATTAATTGAGGTCTGACAGCTTTGATTCTTTATGTTACAGCTGAAAGATATGGCGGAAAGGGTGCCTGCAGGCTCTTACCGGCATCCCAGACCTGGACTGGTCCCCCTCTATTCCCAAGACATACCAAATGGGCTCCAACCAATAGGTGTTACGGATGCACATGAAGAAGGCAATCTTTCTAACCATTTCAAATACAACGGGAACTCACCAGCATCTACTTTGAGGGATATTGGTTCAAATGGAATAAACAGTCCACGCGAGGCTGTATCTGGTCTACCGAGCAGATATATTGCACATTCTGGAACATCAGACAGTGAAGTTGATAGACCTGAAACAGCCAGAACAAATAGGGAAACTGGTATCCGGGCCGCCTCATCTGAAAATGGAGGGGGTGCTGAGGCTGAAGCAGAATGGGTAGAGCAAGATCAACCTGGTGTTTATATAACACTTTGTGCTTTACCAGGTGGCCTAAGGGATTTACGCCGAGTAAGGTTTAGGTATGTGTTCTCTGTGCATAATTTTTTTAGCATAAAAACGTATTGCTTATGCAATCTTGTTTTGGACTTTGCAGCCGTAAACGTTTCAGTGAAAAACAGGCAGAACAGTGGTGGTTGGAAAACCGTCAAAGAGTTCATGAACAATACAATGTTCGCAGTTCCAACACAGGGGCTAAGACATGAAAGATGAGACAGATCTAACCAACACTAACTATTGTAGAGAAAACGCAAGACCCTCCAGGTGAGTTCCAGCTGCATGAATGATCATTTTGGTAACATATTGTTACCCATCATGCAGACCAGACTTTACTGCCATCTGGGGAACACTCCAATTCGATGCAATGGGTGGGCAATAGCCAAAGATTATTCAAGTTGTCAGTTCATCCTTATGTGGCAGAGTTTTGCAAGCAAAGTTGTGCACTCATACGTCGGGAGAACCTATACATAATGCTTTTTGAAATCATATTCTTTTAGTAGCTCAAAATACCAGGTCAAGTATAAATTCAAGTTGATCAGTCCTCCAGGGATTGTTAGAATGCTTAAACAACCACACTATTATACAAGGTTGTTGCATGCCTCCATTGTGGAGTGATACCAATGCTGCAGCACAAGTCATGTATTATAGATTGTTTATGGGTAAATTGGTCAGCTTGGAATAAAATTGCTCTCTCTCTCTCTCTCTCTCTCTCTCTCTCTCTCTCTCTCTCTCTCTCTCTCTCATTAACACCTGAGTGGAGCAAGTTTAATAAATTGAAATGACTCTTTATCAAACATTTCAATAGTATCGCCCTTGATTAAGGTGCGGAAATGAGACGGACAGTTGCACAGACTTGCGATGATCTGAATGTGCCGAAGAGGTGTTCGCGGGACATTGGAAGCGGCTTCACTCGTGGGGTATAGAAGCACAAATATAAATGGGTCTGGAAGGATCTCCAAGGGTGGCCCAGGGGATGGTTAGAGTATATGCCCATGCTTTATGGAGGAACACAGGATCTAAGATGGAGTTTATGAAATACAATAAAGCTGAACTAGTTGAAACATTACGCGAGAAGTAAAATTTCGTATTATAGAAGGAGATTAGTATCACGAGGCTCAACCAAGCTCACACCATCTAGGCATAGAAGTGGGAGATGGGGGCATCTTCGAAGCGAGCGCACATGTAAGGTATCTTGAGGCGGATGAAATCGAAGATGAGGCATCTAATACCGAGGTCGGCCTTATCAATTTAAATGGCTTTGAAATACCACAAGGGGTTTCGTTATAGTTTCTTTAAGCTACCAATTGATAACGTATGTAATTACTTGTATGCTTTGCTAGTTCATAGGCAAGTATTTTTTAGTACATAAGGTTTGGAAGGTTAATGGGGTGTATTGTATGAATATTGGTATGGGAATAGGGCAAAAAGGCATCTCTGTTTTCACATGTTCATGGGCGGCATTTTTGGGCTCGGCGTGGCCGACCATGGCAATCCTGACTCGGTTTAGAAGGTAATTAGGGTTTCTTCATTGGGTTTGCATTTCGTGGGCACGATCAGGGGGCGAAAGTAGAAAGATTTTTCTGGCCGGTTGGAAGATGTGATCTTGTTGGAACCTTTATTGCAATAGGAAGCGGGGCACATGTAGTTCGCGGCTTCTTTATTCGAGACCCTACATCGCCATAGCTTGAAGGTAAAGGTTTTTGTTCATTTTAAGTGCTTTCTTCGTCAAAGCCGAGGAGAGCTGACAAAGAGGCCCAGTAAACTTAAAATACGCATTAACATTTGTAGGATTAGCCCCTGCCCTTTAAGAGGCGGAGTGGAGTTGCTTGAGTAGCGCAATCATGAGGTTGAATCCCGACTGTTTCTTCTGTGCTTGCGGATGGCGGCCCAGCTTGGAGCATCTCGGTGATGGCGGTGGCAATGAGGGCCTCAAAGTTTTACATGAGCTGCTTGATTGCAATGGAGGCTTGAAGGCGCGGGCTTCAAGCGGATCACTTGAGTTTTATTGTGAGGCGCAGACTTCTTATGCCTTCTAGCGTGTGACCTTGACTGCTCCATCCATCTATAGGCGTGGGCATTAGAATAGGCGCATTCTATTTTGGGGTCAACTTTGATGTTGGGTTGTATGACAATGGTTGTCAAAGCTCCTTGAAATAGAGCCACTCATTTGACCCCATCTCTGAGGTGTAGGGCTAGGATAATACCGGAGGGCATATGCTGGAAAATATTTCCGGATCAACGGGGAATGCCTAGAGGCACTCCTTGACATGAGAGAAATGTCTACAAAAAGCTATAAACAACTATTAGATATATATATATATGGAGGGGGGGGGTGAGGAAAATGGTATTGGTTGCGTAAAATGATTCACCAAAGCATCATATAACAAGCCTGCATCAGCCTTTTTGACCCTGATCATGCTCAAAAGATTATGTTTAGGTGATTTGTACTTGTTGATATGTCTTCTAGACCTGATGGTCTCACAGACAATAAATAATCGTTTCATTTCATTTCTCTCTCTCTTTTGGACACCAAAAGTTGCCTTCTCAGAAGGGAGTAGAATTGTTCTGTTTGTCTGAATGTCAATAGTTATTTTTTCCCAAAAGAATACCTTACGGTCACATTTATTACACTTTTATTACACTGTCTTACATTTATTTAGTTAAGGTTTGGCTTCAATGGGTTTAGCTTTTGCTAAGGTGTTCTAGATCTCTCTTCCCCTCTCTCTCGAACTTTAGAAGTACCACCACCTATATTCCTTGACTGGAATATCGCCCTTCAAATCTTGATCTTAAATACTTAAATATAGATAGTGCTCTTGTTTTCAGGTTTATGACATTGGAGAAGATTTGAAGCTTTGACTAGGAATGGGTTTGGCAATGCCCTTCCTGCACCTATTCCCATTATTCAACATTTGATGTATGCTGGCTGAAGAGTTGGTTCTTTTCTTTGTTCTTGAGTCTAATTTCAAAGCGTGTGAGGAGTTTATTTATTCGAGAGAGATGCTTATGTGCTTGACTGACATCATGGAATTTGGATGCTAGTACATTTGAAATGCATAAAAAATATCGAAAAAAAGATTCATGGGAAACTGGTTAATGTAGTTTTATTGAGAGCCTGCAAGAAGAGAAGCTTACAGTAATTGTTCCTATTACCTTCACCTTGTCCCTACTTTTAAATTAGACTTACCAACATCTCAAACGTTGCCTCGTTCTCGATTGACGAGTTCCTAATCCCTTTACACCTCTCGTGCACTTGAACCCAAGTAGTAAACTTCTGCCTTTGATGCTATTGCTGTACTCAAAGCTAATATCCCTTTAGTCACTAACTCAACAATTGAGTCTATGTTTGCTTCTAAATATTACAGGTTATGGGCTTTGCCACCATTTATTTTCAGTGCGCCAATTTTCGTAGACTTGTGGACTTTGATGGGCAACTTGGGAGGAGACGAAAAGAATTTTTGTTACAGAAAGGTTGTGGATGACTTACCCATATAGGATCAATTTACGTAGTTCCGGAACTGAGCCAACTTACACAACATGTTAGATTTTATTGTAAAATTAAAAAGGAATCTCTAGACGTTTTGCATACACCAGACAGTTAAGAGTTGAAACAAGATAGTCAAGGAATAAGACATACTATAGTGAACTCATATGGTTGCTTGGTAGGATAAAGCTAATAATATTCCTTCATTTGCAAAAAATTAATACAAGAAAAAGCTAGGGTTGACTTCTCTATGTAAGAAATTCAGAGTTAAGAATAAATCAAATATTCACTTGAACAATTCCAACAATTGTATCACAACAAATTATAAGCTCATAAAATATCTTTCTATTTCATAGAGCAATTTCACAATGTAGACTCATTATTTATTGTAACAAGTCATTCAAAACCATTGACTTAAATAATAATTTACTACTGTTCATTTGGGACTATACCAAATACTGTAGCACAGCTATATCCAATTCACGAACCCTTTTTGATATTCGATCTCCCTCAATTTCGAAAGAATCTGCTCACAGTTGCTGTCTATACCTTAACCTATTTTACATCTTTCTTTATCTTGACAGTCCGGCGGTGGTGCCAGACCGCTAGCAGGTTTTCGGGATCACTATGATCTCCATGGCTTGATAGTAAAAGGTTCATATCATATGGATGGATGCTTGACGTTCATGTACACTAGCCAGCTGACTACACCATTTGACCATTGTTTATTTATAAAATTAAGACCATAAGATTTGCATGTCGTATAAAAGTATTGAAATTGAAAGCAGTATTACAAGTTGAATCGCCTCTTTACATTAACAATTGGTATCAGAGCTTTAAATGTCTACCAGATTTGGGGCATCGTTGTTGAGTGCCATTGAAGTGTACAAAGGCGGTGCAGGCTTTCAAGCATGGAAGGAGAAAATGATTAAAATACTTGAAGCTGAGGATTTGTGGCACATTATTGGTAATGGAGGTGATGGTGGTAGTAATAGTAATTCATCCGCAGATAGCTCTGCAACTAGAGGAGACGCTAGTGCAACAAGTATTCTTTGGAGGATGCGGACACATTCTGAAAGCTCAAAATTTTAGGCCCCAAGAATCTGTCGTGACAAGATAAAAAGGCTCAAGGGATTATCAATGACAAGGTTAGTAACAATATTTTATTGAAACTTAGAGGCAAGAATCCCAGACAGATGTGGGATTATCTTATAAAAGCGATATGAAGAAAAACATCCTCGCCGGTTAGATGTATTAGAAAGTGGGCGAGGAAGATAAAACTCAAGGAAAATGAAGATGTTCTGAGTTTTTGACAAACTTGACAATGTGCTAGTTGACTTAGAAACCGCATGCATTACTTTTAAAATCTAGGCATCAAGTCCTTATAATTTCAAGGAGTCTCTAAATTTGACCAGTTGTTTGTGCTAATTAAGTAATGTGGCAAAGAAGAGTAGAAAGGCGAGCCAATGGTCAAAAAGCAGAATTAGAACATAGAAGCATTATATTAGAAGAAGGTCCGATCCCTCAGAGAAATATTATATCGTCAAAGAGGCGGGACTAGAGGGTTCGGGGGAAGAAGCGATTCCAGGAGTATTGGGCCTTGCTTTCATTGCAATATGCATGGTCATCTAAAAATAAACTGTCATAAGCTTGAGGAAAACAGAAATTGTTTCAATTGTGGTGGTAGAGGCCATGTGGTATGGCTTTGCTCTAGTCCAAAAGCATCCAACTAGAAGCGGGAGGTAGAGGTGAGAACTTCTCAAGAGGAAAGGGTAGAAGGTTTGCAGCCGTGAACATTGCCGAAGAAGTTGAACAAGGAAAAGGTAGTGTAGATGAGAATGAAGAGGTAAGATTATCTCATACATTAAGCAGCTTCTATCACCGTTACCACGTCTAATGGTGATGATTTCTTGGTGGTGCTGAATAAATTTGAGAAATCCATGACAAAGTCTCGGGATATGTTGAAGAGTGCTCTGAAGAAGGAAGGCGGTCATGTGCAAGTAGGCAATGGGGATTTACAAAAGAATTGAAAGTCTTTGGAGTATTAGAAGCTTGTTTGATGTAAATGGTGTGGCGATGTAAATCGAAAAAATGTGTTGTGTGTTCCTAGCCTTGTTAGAATTTGATTTCCGTGTGACGACTTGTAGACATGGGCTATAAACTGCGGTGTTTGATAAACTTGATTGTAAGATTATTTTGGGCAATGAAATAAAAAGTTTATTGAGTAAGCGTGTTGGCAACTTGTTTGGATTGGATTGTAAAGGCGTTGCAAAATTAATCTAATATCAGTACCTACAAGAAAAGCGTGGCATGGACTATACCACACCCACATGAAATGTAAATATCATGATAAATAAAGGGGCTGATTTCAACAAGCGAAGGTGATGACAATAATATTTTATCACGATGGTGCATGCTAGGGAAGCATACAAGATTACCTTTTGGGAAAGCGAAGAGAAGAGCAAGTGGTATTTTGGATTTAATATATACAGACTTGTGTGGCCCTTTAAATGTGATTGGCATAATCGGAAAAAGGTATTTCATCACATTCATAAAAGCGATTTCATGAGAAAAACTAGGTGCTCTATCTCCGAACTAAGGATCTTGCTTTTGAGGCATTCAAAGTGTATGCTGCAGAGGTTAAATGTGAAATGGGAAGAAGAATTAAACGTGTGAGATCCGACAGGGGTGGTGAGTACTTATCCAGAGAATTTAATAAGTATTGCGCAGACAAAGGAATCAAAAGATAAATCACATGTAGTCACACACCTCGGCCAAAATGGTGTAGCGGAAAGAAAGAATAGAACTATTACGAATGCGATCGAGCAATGCTCAAACAAAGTGGCTTACGAATTTCCCTCTGGGGGGAGGCGGTGAAGACTTACGTTTATATTCAAAACTTCTTTGCCGAATGCAAGCATAAATGGTAGCATACCTGAAGTATTATAATTGGGAGCTAAGCCCATGTATGATCATCTTAGAGCATATGGTTTGTGCGTCACGTATGCTCATATTCAAGTGTGAAAGGATATGATGAAAAGGAAAATCATTGTCACGAGATGTAATATTTGATGAGACTCAAGTATACAAGCCGAAAGTTTAAAGTCCACAAAGGAACTTGCAAGTGAGCAAAAAATCAATGTGTTGGAAGTAAAGGATAAAGATGGAACAGACCAATCATGTAAAAGCTTTGGTGAAGACATTCTAGACTTCGGATGATGGCGGTGAAACGATGAAAGCGAAGTTAGCAATCAACTGATATCATACCGGTGAGAATCAGCCACAAAGTTACATTACATCTTTGAAGGAAAATAGATCTTGTGAGGAAAGGCCGATTAGAAAGAAGATCGGGATGCCCAAAGACTTTCTTGCGATGGAAACTAACATTAATCAAAGGCGATTCACGGCGGAGACAAGTGGCGAAGTAGAAAGATTAGCCAAACTAAAGGAAGTAGAAAAAGCGACATACATTGAGGCACTTATGGTGATAGAGCCCACGTGTTCCAAGAAGTTATGATGAAGCAATGAAGTGTCTGAATCTGGAGACAAATGGAGACAAGCCATAGAAAGAGATGGATGCCTTTGATAGAATAGAATCTTATGAGGTAACAGATTTGCCAAGTGGTAAAAATATAGGTAGGGGAATAAGTGGATTTACAAACTCAAAGTGGAAGCGGATGGTGTAATGCCGGCTTGTAACTTAGGGGTTTTAGAAAAGAGGTAATGATTACAACGACTCTCCCGATTGTTAAAATCACTAGCTTAAGGATATTACATGTGGCAAATCATTATGATCTGGAGCTGCACCATATGGATGTGAGTATAAGCGTTCCTTAGTGCCAAATGGAGGAGGGACATTTTTATGAAGCGGGTCCACAGCTTTGAGCGTGGAAATAACAAAGTTTGGAAATTAAAAAGGTCTGCGAGACAATCTCCAAACTGATTGGTATAAATGCATGGATACATTTCACGAGGCGGAAGGATTTGTTAAAGCGCAAAGCGTTGACAATGTTTATTGTATGAGAAAGGATGACAATTACTGCATAATTGCCTTGTACGTTGATGACTGCATAATGGTTGCAAAATCACCGGCGATACTTAATCATTGCAAGCAGCTGTTAAGTTCCAGGTTCAAAATGACCGATTTAGGAGAATTACATAAATTTTTAGGTGTCGAAGTGATTAGAAAACTTTGTGGATAAAACAGTCCAAAAATATTGAGGGCATGTTGGAGCGATTTAATATGCAAGCTTGTAATGTAGCTAGAACTCCATTGGTACCAGGTCATAAAATTTCTTGTGAAATGTGTCCTGCAACAGAGGAAGAAATTAAAGACATGGAGTACATACCTTATAGAGAATTAATTGGTGCATTATTATATATTGCTAACACTACGAGGCCTGACATAAGCTTCAGTGTAAATTTGTTGAGCAGATACTCTAATTCTCCAGGAAGGCAGCATTGGACTGCGGCAAAGAGAATTTTGAGGTATCTTAAAGGTACGATTCGTCTTTACAACTTGAGGTGTCGGATTGCAGTGACAGTGTGCCGGATTGCAGTCAGACGTGCCGGACTTCAGTTACAGGTGTGCGGGATTGAGTTTACAAGGTTGCTGAACCATTGCCGACCTACCTAGTTGCCGACTTACCTAGCTGAATAGCTACAGTTAATTCCTGAACAATTGTTAATGGTTGAATTGTTAATGGTTGAATCATAAAAGTATTGAAATTGAAAGCAGTATTACAAGTTGAATCGTCTCTTTACATTAACATGGCTATCTTGCATTGGACCGAGCCAATTCAAACTAAATATGGCTCCAAGCATTTCGTCTAGACTTCGAATATTCCCCTGTTTAAAATTCAATGGTTCACAATTGATATTCAATGGTCCACAATTAACCATAAGAACCTTTCATTTACTTAGGTCAAATGTTAATCATAAGAACTTTTCATTTCCTCAGGTCGAATGTTGACCTGGATATAACTCCAACTGCATGCTCTTATACCTCTGCATCCAACCTTAAGTTGTATCTCTATATTCTTATTTTTGTACAGATATGGTCTGTGATCCATTTCTTCTACTGTATGCACTTCAAAGTCAATAAACAAATTGTGATATGAACTCCAACATTCCCCTTTCATGTCACAATTTAATGTCTCTGCAATTTAGTTCTGTTGACAGTTTCAAGAACCTTATCCAACCTAATGCTTTTGTCATAATGTCAGCTAGTTGATCTTCAAACTTGATATAACTTAACTGAATGAATCCTTTATTTACCATATCTCTTACATAATGCATCTCCATCTCAATATGCTTTGTTCTCTCATGTAATACATGATTTCTTGCCATAGCTATGCAGCTCTGATTATCCTCCTTGGCAGCTAGAGTAGTTGCAGCATATTCTGACTCTGCTGTTGAAAGTGCTATTGATGATTGCTTTTTGCTCCTCTAACTTACTGGTGCCCCTCCTAACATTAAGATGTAACCTGAAGTGGACTTACGTTCATCCAGATCACCACACCAATCTGCATCACTATAGCTTTTCAATTTTAAGTCCTTTGAGCAGTAAACAATCCCTGTGTCTTTTGTTCCCTTCAAGAATCTTAGTACCTTTTTAGCTGCCAACCAATGGTCAAACCCTGGGTTATTGTTGTACCTACTCAACACATTTACTATAAATGCAATATCTGGTCTCGTGTTGTTAGCAATAAACAACAAACTCCCAACTAATTGCCTGTATGGCACTTTACTCATTTTCTCTTTTTCTTTCTCATTTTCTGGACATAATTTCTTTGACAACTTACTTCCAGCAAATATTAGAGCTCTTACTGCATTACACTCTTTCATACTGAATTTTTCTAAAACTGAATCAATGTACTTACTTTGATTCAATGAAATCCTCCTGTTTGCTCTGTCCCTTTTAACTTGAATACCCAAGAATTGTGACAGTTCTCCCATGTCTGTCATTTTGTATCTGTTGTTGAGCATTTCCTTGCAATTATTCAGAAGACCTGAGTTGTTAGATGCCAAAATACAGTCATCTACGGGTAAAAGCACGCTGTGGTGTTCCAATTCGGCTGTCCCCCCTGTCCCCCCAAAATGTGGCATTGCATCCATCACTTTTGTGGTATGAAAGTATAATTATGGCACCCTCTCATTTTCCCGTTATTTAAGAATAAGTCCCAATTTGTGGAAATTCTAATTTCAAAACTAAAATTCAAATTCCTATTCTTTGGTCCCTTCACATTTCTTTGCCCTCGATCACTGTTCTTTGGTTCCCTCCACTGCTTCCAGCTCCAATCCATTATTGGATATGGATGTCAATGAGGGTAATCGTCCCACGGTAGCATTTCAGACGGAAGAAAGCGAAGAAGA
>JAJEKV010000203.1:0-149800 GCA_021234155.1 Isoetes taiwanensis | reverse complement strand
AAATATCAAATAGTATTCATGAACAACTGAAAGAATCTCCTATAGTTTGAGTGACATAGATCCTCCAAATCCTTACTCCGCCATAAGTTGTACACGTGCAAGGATATATGAAATACTAGAACCTTCATAAGCCGTTGGGAACAGTGTAAGACAGGTAAGCTGCAACGGGAAACTGCAAATAAATATGCAAATGATACAGAGACCTCTGACTTAAGATAATAGAGTTGGATGATTTTCTCTGGCACCTTGTTTTAATGTTAGCCTCTAGCTTCTAGAATGTTGGAGGAACCAATTGATCATCATTGTTACTTCAACCTGGAAAAAGAGAAGCACGCCACATTTGACGGGTATTAGCAGATCCATTTCCAAATATGGGCATATAAACATTTTTAGGGCCGACTTTAATGAAAATTTAAAAGACCAGTCATTCCAATAGGCCAGATCCTTGCCTAAAGCCTATGTGGTGCCTAAGCCAAAAAACTCTATACAAATGTTAGGATTCTAAACGTAGAGTATATTTCTAAAATTTAGCAACCTCTTTTGATCTTGGAAAGACCCCATGAGGTAGCTGTTGGGACTTTTGCAAGAAGGTCTTCAGTGCAATGCTTGTGATACCTCAAGCAGCGAAGGCTTACTGCACATAGAATATAACTATTCAACATATTTAAGTCAAATAATATAAAACCGTAAAAAGATACGCACCTTTGCTATGAAGGGCATCAGCACCATTCATCATAACTTGTATCGATTCATATTTCTCCCTGCAAAGACAATCACTAACAAATCAACCTATTTAGAATCATAAACATGTGGAGTGCAGAAGAGACTTGTACCCATTAATCTGTTTCTGATGCTGTGCTATCTAGTTCTAATGCATCTATGCTGAGGAGCAGTCTGATTCATAATGCCGCCTTGGGCCGGATTTGCATTCATGTATACCCAATTTCTTCTGGGTGCCCTAGAAAGTTAAGTTTCATTCTCGTTCTGTAAGGAATGCTGCTAAATTTTGCCCTCATTTGAAAGCTGACTAAGATGCTGTTTCACGGCCAATTTGAAATCCACTGGGCAAGGAAAAATGTACTTGCCAGAACAGAGGAAGCTGTAGAAATCCGCCTTCGAAAAATAAATATCACAAGAATTCTAGGTCGGATCCTGCCTACCCTAATCGAAGAACACATTGAAGAATTCGTTAATAAGTAAACCTCTGCATACCTGCCAAGATAGACCAGCGCCGAATACATGATCTTTCCTGGGCGATTCACTGCGCAGGTCGGCACTCCAGCTTCCAATTGCCATGGACATGCATGGCCGCTTTCCGCTCACGCCATTGTCGTTGCAGCCCGCCTAAAAGGTTTTCAAATGAAACTATAAAGACAGCTCGTCTTTCTTGCCTTGCTATAATTTCAACCTAGGAGAATGTCTCAAAACCGAGCGTAGGAAATAAATGAAGAAAAGTTTCAAAGAATGGACAAATAGTCAAGAAGGGGATAGACACTATGCTTGCCCCTTACAACATGGAAATGAGGTCCCACGGAAATTAGGTGCTATTTTTTGTCGGAAGTTAAGTTATGTGCTGACATAACATTTGAGACATTGGTTTATCCACAAATATTAAGAATCCTTCCAGTCTCTATTTATAGATAGACATCGCACAACCTTATTACTCAACCTTTCCAAAAAAAATTGAAAATGTTGTGACCTATCCAATTTGACAAGCCCCCAACCAGATTAGTGGCATGCCTACGACTATGTGCTCCAAAAAAATGGTTGGATACCTACCAATCCAATAATGGAAAACATTAAGATTGTCAGTGAGCACTCTTAGTATTCTGTTGAGTATTGCCAGCATAGATGCAAAATTTATGTATAATTGTCACAAATCAATTATATTATATAATACATCTAACTAATGGTACATAATATTTTGTTTATATATTAAACTCAAAAACAACTGCAATTTTATTATAAGTCTTACAAAAAGTTGTACAACTTAGCTATAACATTGTTAAAAAGTTGTTGTAATAATCCACTTAAAATGCAATATAACCTTGACAAAAACCTGTCAATACTTTGATAAAATATTTGACATTATGCCTATGACATAATTTTGACACAAAGGAAGCATTTTGTGTCAAGAAAGTAGCAATCGTCACAAAGTTGTCACTATACTTATGCCTTGACATAAGGGTTGACACTATACCCCCATCCTCTTGTAGTGGTGTGTGACGACCACTAGTTTTTAAAAAACTAAAGTGGCCTCGTAGATCCAAACAACTAAGATGTTGAAGAAAAACTTCAGATAAGATTAATATTGAAATCCCAAATCCTTATCTAACACAATGAATCTTCTTTTTGTGAAACCATACCTATTTTATTGACGAAGCGATTGCCAAGTTCCAAACTCTTAAAAAGATCAAAGCTTGCAACAAAGAATTCCAATGGGCTTACTCGCCAAAATCCAATGGTGTGACGTCCCCTACTCATATACGGTGCACTCACCGTATACAAATAGGAGTTCATCCCCCATACCAGCTCCATGCTAATATAGGGCCCTCCACGTATCACTGCAACCTTGAAGAGTTCCAGTGGGAAGAATGAAGGGGTCCTTTACCCTGTCTCCCTCAGGGCCTACCTAGCTGCGGAAGCGTAAACATACATGTCAGTAGTACATACATCAACATCATATGACCATCACGAAGGATGGTCCTCCACATATCTGCATAGACAAAGATCAGCACATCACATAGGAAATCCTACCCAAGGCTCAGACTCAAAGGGATGACTGACGGCTTGGGTCTCCAGAGTTCATTGCAGACAGAATTCATGGCAATGGATTTGGCTGGCATAAGAACATGGCATTGGGTTGTCTACTCCATCCGCCCCTCCTGTGCACACTTTGCAGAGTAGGCTGAAAAGTGTTGGGACCTGACTGTAGCCCGCCGGATGCATAGCCAAAAGGGCTATTCCTGGGTCTCATCCTCCCAGTTCCGATGGGGCAGGAAGGGATCACTCCCTCCAGAGATCTACATGCTGACTCAAGGTGACTAGAGGGCCACTGCCCGTATTCGACTGAACCCACTGGAAAGTGAACACCACTTCACGGGTGTCGAGCCCATACCTTGCCCGCACTCAGTGGCAAGCTATTGGACCTAGTCACAATGATCCCTGGTAGGCCTTACACACCAGAGGGATCGTTCAAGAGTCAGAACATGAACCTCCTTCTTAGCCAGTCTGGCCCCTTCACCCACAACCAGGTGTGGTTCTTGTACACAGGCCGAATCTACAGTGTGCTAGAGAGGCTAACTAGAAGCATCAACTACTAGGCTTGAGGTCTCTACCCCCCTTCCCAATACAAGGAGTTCACAGAGATACATCATCCATATACATCACAGAAGAACTAAAGAACAAGATCTAATCTATAGCATAGAGTTAGGTTCTTTAGTTAGAGTCTGGTATCTAGAGATCTAGATAGCTGCTAAAGGTGATTTAATAGGCTAAACCTACTGATACAATGACTGGAAAACGGTTTAGACCATTAAATCGACTACATACCTGATCCATGAGTTGCTCCTCCGACTGAGTTCGACCATCCCACTTGAACCGCTTTCGAATCAAGGGAAACTAATGGTGCATTGGCTTGGGCAACGCTCGGGAGGCGGTTTTGGCTCTGGGCAGCCAAAACAGAGCTCTAGAACCCTAGGGACGAAAATGGCAAGTTAGGGTTTCTCCTACCTAAATAGACAAGGGGTTAGGGCTAGGGTTTCCAATTATCCCTTTAGGCATGTGGGATAATTGGGAATGGGCCCACTTGCCTTTAATGGCTAGGTGGCAAAATGTGCCCACATGGAAGGGTGTGCACCTTAATAAATGTGCACATTGGTAAATGTGCACATTAATACATGCACATACCTAGCAAGTTGCCCCCTAGGGGCTACCCACTTGGCTACACGTTGGCGCACCGTCGCCACCGGAGGGCGGTAATGATGAGGCAAAGATGAAGATAACGCCCCGGGACCGTGATATCGTGGCCGAACGTCACATTCTCCCCACCTTGAAATGATGTTGTCCGCAGCATCGTGGGTCTCCCCACCTTGGAATCTTCCTAACCTACAATCAACCTGATGCATACGATATACTACTATAATACTTACACATTTATTAAGATTACCTTAAGGTAATATTTTTAAATCATTATTACGCCATCACATTATCAAATAACTTGTCAATTCGTAACTTCTAATAAAACAAGGTACTTATTAGTCTCCGTTATCACAACATTTAGTTTATCACAATTTAACACTTTCATATACAATTATTATTTAATGTACTCTTCTTTCATTGCAACACATTCCAACAAAATTTGTGTTGCAAGTCTTCGCACTTTAAAATCCTGCATTAATTTTACGATATCTATAATTACATACTTACTACTATCTTAATTATTAGAATTACTCTAATGTAATGTTTAAGACATTACTGTACTATTTCATTATCCAATCAACTTATCACTTCATAACTTAATCCACGCAAGGTAATTATTAACCTTACTTAATACAACATTTAAGTTTATCAAAGTTTATCAATTTCATACAAAATTTACACTTCTAAGGTACTCTTCATCCCTTGCAACACATTATAACAAAATTTGTGTTGCGAGTCTTCGTAGCTCGACCTCCTTGCCCTCCGGAGTGCTCTATTGGCCTGCAGGTCGACCTACGTTATTACCATTTTAATTATTAATAAAATTTTGGTTATATGGTGACCACCCCACCTATCTACATGGATGCATGGCTAATCTCCGCCAGAGGGAAGAGGGTGAATCTTCCATTATGGCCGTGGAGACAGCGCCTATATGCCTATATGCCGCTCATGCCTACACCCTAGTTGCCCAGCGTGGAGGATAGGTCCTTCCCGTATATGGGCCGTGAAGGATAAATTCCTCCTATCAAAGCAAAGGTGCCTTTCCTATCAATGCATTCCTCAATGACCTCCTTTCTCTCGAGGTCGTCTACTTCCGTGGAACAGAAGTAGACTTTCTAATCTACCTTCCACTCATCCAAGCGGAAACGCGGTCATGCCTACATTGACATTACACCACGCCCTAGAGATCACCGTAGTAATCTCATCATCGGTAACAACGCATGCAACCCATACCAATCATAGGTTGCATGCGTAGATTAATCTTAACTACACCTGAAACTAATCTAAACACAAATCGACATGCCTGAGCCGATTTTTGCTGGCTCCTTTAATGCATGTGATTAACATAATTACCCTAAGGTAATATTTATGAATTAACATTATCATAGTACCGGATACATTACTTCCGATAGTACCATTATATTTACTCTAAGCTTTGCAATATTTAACGACTTTTAGATCGCGATTATTAAAACAATAACCCTGATTTAGACCTATTGTTACATAGACAAGGTTTTAGTTATCATACACAAGAATTAGATGTGCTTCTTATTCTCTTCTTTGGGTCCTGCATTACCCTTGGAAGTATATCCCTAAGATGCCTTAAGTATATCTGAATTCTATTTTCTATCTATATTTATAAGGACCCCGAGGTCATATGGCTATCCTTGGAAGGAATTGCATCCTTGCGAAGGATTAATTAACATGCTACCTCACATTATCGTTGTTATTTAACTTATTTCCGTATGATACATATACGTACAGTAAATTCCATGCAATTATTAGGATCTATATTTAACTTATCGATAAGACACATTAAAGCTTATAATGCATGCGCACGCCTTACCTAGGCTAGAATGCATCCACCCATTGAGCCGGCGTCGAGTAATTTGGAGATGACTTGGTCGTTGCATTGCTCCCATACTTTTGTTCCACTTCATTGGTGTAGTTGGCTACCACGTCAGTCTCGCACATTGAAGGCCTCCTGAGTCTATCTTACGCTCTATTCGCTTCGGCCATTGCCGGAGTGAACTATATTCTACGGGTCGGTCATTCGATGCAAGTACGTTCAATCATAAGATTGAGCCCTCCCACTTTCTTCGAAAAGAAAATGGTCCTGCACCCCTTCAATGGCGTTGTACACAACGTCATTTTTATTCTCTCCCCTTCAGAGGTTATACGTTCCTTACTTAGCGCATTATTTTACTAGCCTTAGCTGACATATATAACCATCTAAGATGGATATACATATTATGTTATCATTTACTAGTAATGGTGCCCAGCGTTGCTGGGCATAAGTTGGAAATCTGTGTGGACGAAAACCTATTCATTTCAGACTCCTAATCATAAATCTAATATACCAGCATTGCTAAGCTTTAAGAGGCTTTTGTGCATTCGACACCCTTCCTCTTCCCTTTGCCTTTTGTTCTATATCGAATTTCCCTTTTCCCTCGTTTCCCTACACACTTTCCTTTTCCCTTTTCCCTTTTCCCTTTTTTCTTATTTTTCCTACACATCTTCTTTTTCCATTCTTTCTTTTTTCCTTTTTTTACCCCCTTCACTTCCCTTCCCTTTCCCTTTTTCCCTTCCCTTTTTTTTCTGACGGATTTTTTCCCTTCCCTTTTCATCCTTTCCCCGTCCTTCCCATTTTTCCCTTCCTTTTTCTTTTCCTTTTCACTTTCCCTTTCCCTTTCCCTTTTCCCATGCCCTTTTTTCTTTCTCTTTTCCCCACCTTTTCATGTGCCTTTTTTCTTCCTTTCCCCATTCTCTTCCTCTTTATCCCTTGCTTTTTTCCGCTTCTCTTTTCCCATTTCCTTCTCTCCTTTTCCCCGTGTCCATTTTCCCTTACCTTCCCCCCTTTCTGCCTTCCTTTTCTTTTTTTTCTTTCCCTTCCCTTTTCATTCCTTCGCCACCCTTTTGCTTTTTCCCATCCCCTTTTTCCCTTTTCTTTCTCCCTTCATTTCCCTTTTATCTTTCCCTATGGCTCTTTCCATTCCCTTTTCTCTATCTTTTTAATGTGCCCATTTTCCTCCTTTTCCCTTTTCCACTTTCCCATTTCCTCTGCTTTTTTTCTCCTCTCCTCACTCTTTCCCTCTTCCCTTTTTTCCAGTGCCCTTTTCCTCTTCCTCTTTTTCAATTCCTTGCTCGTCACCCTTCTCCTGTTCCCCTTCCCCCCTCCCTTTTCCTCCTTTTCTGACCCTTTCTCTCTTTTCCTTTTCTCGGCCTTTTTCCCTTTCCCTTTTCATGATGGACTTTTTTCTTTTCGTTTTCCTCATTTCCCGATCCTTTTCCTCTTGCTCCCTTTTTACCTTTCCTTCACCCTTTCTCCCTTTCCCATTCCCTTCCCACATTTTTTCTCTTTCCTTTTTTCTATGCCTATTTTCCTATTTCCCCCCACCCTTTCCCTCTTCCCCTTTTCTTTTTTCCATGTCTTTTTTTCCCTTTCTTCACCCTTTTCCACTTTCCTTTTTTTCTCGTGCCCTTTCCCCCTTCCCTTTTCTCATTTCCCTCTTCCCTTTGTCTAATGCCATTTTTCCAGGTTCCATTTCCTCATTTGCCCCTCCCTTTTTCTTTCTGCTTTCACTTTCTCTTTTTCCATGCCCTTTTTCCCTTCCCTCCTCCTGTTCCCCCTTTTCCCTGGCCTTTTCCTCATTTTCCTAACCTTTCACTCTTTTCCTTTTCTTGGTGCCCCTTTTCCCTTCCCTTTCCCTCTTTCTTTTCCTTTCCCATGCTATTTTTCCCTTCCGTTTTCTTCTTTCCTCACCTTTTCCCTTTTTCTCCTTTTTCCCATGCTTTTTTTCCCTTTCCTTTTCCCATGCGCTTTTTTTCTTTTCCTTCCGTTTCTCAGTCTTGACCCTTTTCCCCACTTTCTCCCTTTCTCCTATGCCATTTCCCCTTTCCTTTTCCCCTTTACCTCTTCCCCTTTTCCCTTTTGCCATTTTCTCGGGTTCCTCCCCCTTTTTGATTTTTCCTTTCCCTTCCTCTTTTCCCATGCTTTTTCTCTTCTCTTATCCCAACCCTTTCCCCTTTTTCTTTTTTTTCCCTTTTCCTCATGCCTTTTTGCCCCTTCACGTTCTCTCTTTCCTCCTCCTTTTTCCTTTTCCCCCCTTTTTCTTTACCCTTTCCCCATAAAAGATCAAAATATGATCAATCACGATGGTAGGAAGTTGTTCGAGAAATCTCGGCCTTTGGATGCACCTAGATGATCTCGGCCATTCAAATTAGGGCTTGATCCAATCCAAGACTTACGGTATAACATTAAACTGTGTGGACGAAAACTTATTCAAATTTGACTCCTTTTCATAAATCTAAATATAATAGAAACCAGCCCAATATTGCCAATAATCCAGCTTTAAGAGGCTTTTTTGCATTCGACACCCCTTCCCTTCCTTTTTCCTTTTTGCTCTTTCCACATTTCCTTCAAACATAGTTTCTCTAGTGTGGGATTTTCTTTTTTCCTTTTCTTTTTCAAATTTTTTTTTTTTTTTTTTTTTTTCTATATCATCTTCTTTTTGCCTTCTTTCTTTTTCTCTTTTTACCCCTTTTCCTTTATATTAAAAGGTATTTTGTTTTCCATTCCTTTTTTTAACATTTTTTGATTTTTTCTAGGAATTTTTCATCATGGAACCAGATACCCTTTCTTTTTCCCTTCCTTTTCTTTTCTTTTTCCTTTTCTTTTTTTTTTTCCTTTCCTTTTTCCATGTCCTTTTTCATTCTCTTCATTGCACTTTTTCATGTGCACTTTTTTCTTCTTATCCATCCCATCCTCTTCCTCTTTATCCCTTGCCTTTTTCCTTCTCTTTTTTCTCATTTCCCTGGCTCCCATTAGAATTTGCCCACCCTCAAAAGAAGAATAGCTTTCCTTTCCTCTTTTTCCTTTCCCATGTTTTCATTCTTTTCGCCACCTTTCGAGGGCTTTTTCTCCATGCCCTTTTTCATTTTTTTCTTTCTCCCTTCTTTTCCTTTTCTCTTTCCCTATCCTCTTCCTCACATTTCCCTTAGGGAAACCCTTGTTGGATTCCCATTTTCCACCTTTTTGAACCCTCTCCTCCTTTTCCCTTTTCCACTTTTTTCCCTTTCCCATTTCCGACACTCTTTTTTTTCCTCCTCTTTCTCTCTTCCCTTTTTTCTTGTAGAAATTTTTCCCCTTTCCTCTTCCTCTTTTTTTTTTTCCTTGCTCTCACCATTCTCCTATTCCCCATTTCCCCTCCCTTTTCCTCCTTTTGCAACCCTTTCCCTCGTTTCCTTTTCTCGGCCTTTTTTGAAAAGAAAATGAGAAGAAAATGATGGACTTTTTCTTGCCATTTTCCTCCTTTCCGATCCTTTCCCTATTTGAAGACTTTTCCTTGTGCCTTTTTACCTTTCCTTCACCCTTTCTCCTTCTTTTCCTTTTCCATGCCCTTCCCACATTGTTTCTCTTTTTTTTTTCTATGTCGTTTTCTATTTTCCCCATCCTTGAAGAGAAAAAGGGTTTTTTCCCCATGTCTTTTCTCACTTCCTTTTTTCCCTTTCTCAATCCTTTTCCTCGTTTCTTTTTTCCTCTTGCCCTTTCCCCTTCCCTTTTCTCATTTCCTTCTTCCATTTGTCTAATGACCTTTTTTCAGGTTCCATTTCCCCTTTTGCCCCTCCTTTTTCTTTCTTTCCACTTTCCATATTTTTCCATGCTAAAATTTTCCCTTCCCTTCTCATGTTCCCTCTTTTCCACCCTTTTCCTCCTTTTCCCAAAATTAGAATCATTTTCTTTTTGCCATGTTTTTCCTTCCCTTTCCCCTTCTCTTTTCCTTCCCATGCCATTTTTCCCTTCCCTTTTATTCTTTTCTCACCCTTCCCCCTTTCTCCTTTTTCCCATGCTCTTTTTCCCTTTCCTTTTCCCATGCTCTTTTTCTTTTTCCTTCCTTTTCCCATTCTTGACCATTTTCCCCTCTCTTTCCCTTTCTCCTATGCCATTTCCCCTTCCCTTTTCCTCTTCCTCTTTTTCAATTCCTTGCTCTCACCATTCTCCTATTCTCCATTTCCCCCTCCCTTTTCCTCCTTTTCTGACCCTTTCTCTCGTTTCCTTTTCTCGGCCTTTTTCCTTTTTCCTTTTTCCTTTTTCCTTTTTCATGATGGACTTTTCCTTTCCATTTTCCTCCTTTCCCGATCCTTTCCCTTTTTCTCTTTTCCTTGTGCCTTTTTTACCTTTCCTTCACCCTTTCTCCCTTCCTTTCCTTTTCCCATGCCCTTCCCACATTGTTTCTCTTTTTTTTTTCTATGCCCGTTTTTCTATTTTCCCCCACCCTTTCCCTCTTCCCCTTTTCTTTTTCCCATGTCTTTTTTTCACTTCCTTTTTTCCCTTTCTCAATCCTTTTCCTCGTTTCTTTTTTCCTCTTGCCCTTTCCCTCTTCCCTTTTCTCATTTCCCTCTTCCCTTTGTCTAATGCCCTTTTTTCAGGTTCCATTTCCCCTTTGCCTCCCTTTTTCTTTCTGCTTTCACCTTTTTCCATGCCCATTTTCCCTTCCCTTCTCATGTTCCCTCTTTTCCCTGCCCTTTTCCTCCTTTTCCCAACCTTACACTCATTTCTTTTTCTCGGTGCCCCTTTTCCCTTCCCTTTCCCCTTCTCTTTTCCCTTCCCATGCCATTTTTCCCTTCCCTTTTCTTCTTTTCTCACCCTTCCCCCTTTCTCCTTTTTCCCATGCTCTTTTTCCCTTTCCTTTTCCCATGCTCTTTTTCTTTTTCCTTCCTTTTCCCATTCTTGACCCTTTTCCCCTCTCTTTCCCTTTCTCCTATGCCATTTCCCCTTCCCTTTTCCCCTTTACCTCTTTCCCTTTCCCCCCCTCCCTTTTGATTTTTTCTTTCCCTTTCCCCCTCCCTTTTGATTTTTTCTTTCCCTTTCCGTTTTCCCATGCTTTTTTCTCTTCTCTTATCCCAACCCTTTTTCCTTTCTCTTTTTCCCTTTTTCTCGTGCCTTTTTGCCCCTTCATGTTCTCTCTTTCCTCCTTCCTTTTTCTTTTCCCCCCTTTTTCTTTACCCTTTCCCCATAAGAGATCAAAATATGATCAATCATGGTGGTAGGAAGTTATGCGAGAAATCTTGGCCTTTGGATGCACGTAAATGATCTCGGCCATTCAAATTAGGGCTTGATCCAATCCAAGAATTACGGTATAACATTATAATATAAAGAAGATTTCAATATAGTTATGGGTTACCTACTTAGTTAGAACGATTCTAACCCACAAGGTTTTGTCATGACGACAATTCCTTTTGTCTCAAAAGACTATTTGATTACTATAATTCTTATTTTAGATGTACCTTACATGTATTATTCTTTTATATTCTAGAGATTCCCCCTTTCTTAGTTATTTAAACTCTTGGAATATTCCTACCAATCGAATTGATGTCATCGTAACAAGTTGGCCGGACTTGTTAGATTACTTCTTTTCTTTCGGTTGGATTATTCTTTGGAGGTACTAGATTTATACATGGTTAACAACTATCCTAGTAATGATTCCTTCTTAGCGAGGAGATCAATCTCACCAAGTGGTTTCAATACGTTGGATGTCTGTTAACAATCGTGTATAATTATAGTTACTCCTATGCATTTCCTTCCCAATCCTTGACGCTTAGTTCAATATTGGGGCAATCCTTTTAGCCAGAATATCTGGAAATGCCTTCTAATCCTAATATGGATGTTACCGTCCATACATTTAACCTACTAGGCCCCATGGCCTTAGATCCCTGAGCTTGCTAGAAGCTCATCCACTCGTTGCCTGCTTGAAGTAGCAAGGTAACGTTCTTCCGAGTCGCTTGATACTTCAGTCTCCTTGACGGTGGCTCCTCTTTGATGTAGAGGTTGACTTTGTTCGTTAGAAGCCTCTCATTGCTGGTGGCTTTGATGGCGTAGTTGATCACTTGAAATCTTCCATGCCGCTTTTCAAAAGCCTGAAGGTGGCGCCGTTGAAAAAGATCTTTCATCCTGAACTCTTTGTCTTGGCAGCTAAAGGACGACTCTGTATCCGATATTGTTTCTTTGACTCCATCGATGTCTCATACGTCGAGTCCTCTTGTCGTTATCGTGTTGCCCGAAGAGTGTTGACGATGTTGATTGCTTCACCCCTGCAACTTGCATGACATCTCTTCCTTTGATCTGTTACGCTATGGGAGGGAAGGAATAACAAGGGAACTATACATGCAAAACATATAGCTTACATAATTACAATTACTAATAGAGCTATTAGGTCTCCCTTGTGCCTCCCTTCGAGTTGCACACCTACTCCTTGGCAATGTCATCAGTGTTCCTCCCGGTGCAATGGTGTTGACGATATATATCCTCCTATTTGTACGTCAGCTCGTACTCCGGGGTAACTTGTTGATATACTTGGGCCCTCTGGTGTTTGTCGGCTATGGCACAACGCGCTTTGCATCCCATCCTAACTAAAGGTGTGCTTGTCGTTGACGCTTCGACATTTTAGTCTGCTTCCTGATCCTGTTCTCGGGCGGTAATTGTTCCCCTCTTCATGATACTTGGAGCTATTTGAAGGCGTCTCTTGAGGCTGTGCACGATTCCTTTGGCTATACTCCTCTTGAGTTGTTCTCTTCTGCAATTGTTCTTTGAATCGTCCATCCTTGGGTTCACCAAATTGCATGCAAGTCCGCGTGCGCCTCGCCTCACCTAGTTGCTTCTCCATCGAGCTTCCAATCTTCCTTGTTTGATCCCCTCGGTCACATGGCTAGGATATTGTCACGTTCCTCAGTGCTATGCCGTCTTCTTGTCTTGAGGTACCTTCCGGTGGTGTTGATTGTGCTCGTCAGTTTTTGATCCTCCTGTTGCCTCTAGGGAACTCGTGGAAGAAGTCGGTTGCTAGCACTTCTCCAGCTTTCAGTTCCTGACCTTTGTCCCTCTATGCATGTCGGTCTCTTTGGCAAGTAAAGCATCATGGCTCTCCTCCCTGCCGGCTATGTTGTCGGGGTGATGGATCCTTATATCTGCGCAAGTTGACCCTTGAGTTGAAGAAGTACTTGCCTTAGATATACTTGTCGTTGAATAGCCTGGCTATTATCTTGAACTCTCCTTTTTGCCGAAGGTGCTTCAGTTGCTATCCTTGTCGTTAAGGTGTCGAATGCTTCTACCTTGGGCGTTTGACGTGCCACATGTCGGAGATATGATCGGCTTCTTCTCTTCTAATTACTGGTAGGAGTACCTGACGAAGCCATCACCTAGTTGTTGAAGGCATATCTCTCGTCGCAGTGCCTTTCGTAAGTGCATCTCCATCTAATATACGTGTCATAGCGCATCACCCTATATTACCACAAGGTGGAATTATGGTTGTCGAGATGTTGCCTTCTTAGTTGGCTCGTTGATGTCGGGGCGTTCCTCCTTCTATTGTTGAGGCCCTCGTGTCATAAGTTCGTCAAGTGTTGCTGCTGCCACAAGATGTAGTGTTGCGTCCTGACGATGTCCTAGTGCAGCGCTGATGATCTTGACATGACCGGTGTTGTCTCTTATTCTGACGTTGGGTGGACGAGCGGTCTTCTACTTGAAGGCACTTCCCGAAGTGTTTGGAGTCGAAGGTTTGCTTGGCCTCCGGTCGTTTCTCCCTCGTACTTGCTCTTCCATTTTGATCTTTGGGCTATAGTTGTTCTTCCTTGCTTCCTCTTTTGGTAGTCGAAGTGAAGGAGCTTCCTGATCTAAGCGCTAAATCCGTAAAACATGACTTTAAACTCATGTTTCTCCACTATATCTGTGAGCACCCGAGATATACAATAGACATATACGCATTTACATTGGGATTTTAATTCATCCACTTTTTCAAAACAACTACGAAGATCTATTTAATTGTTTATACTCCTTTAGGGTTTCCCCTCCTCCTATCGCGTTTGACCCTTTGGTTTTGCTGCATCTTCTTTGTTCTGGTTGACTCCAGGATTCCTTTGAGATGCTGCTACTATTGTTGAGCTTCATGTCTGATCCGAGCTCGTCACGCCAGTTGCGAAGAGTGTTCGTCGATGTGATCCCTTGAGAAAGATGCTCCTCCTTAATGTGTATATTCGTCGTGAGGAATGCGGTGACCGCTCAACGTCCCTACATGCAGTGTTTCGTTGCAGGGTTGCCGATGTGCGGTGCCGTTGATCGCTTGAGTAAGATCACTTAGCTGTTGCAGTTGGGCATTCTTGAATATCTTCGAAGCTCTAAGATCGTGGTCGGTAGGCAGGCATTGTGATTCCTCCGCAGGTTGAATTTCTGAGTGCGACTCCTGTTGCTTGGGCTTTGCTTCCTTCCAAAGTGCCTCTCCTGTGCCTAGAAGTGTGATCATCTCCATTGCACCTACCATAGCTCCTTCTGGTCGCCTTTGCGTGATTTGTACCTGCTGGCTAGGTCGTCTCCTCCGTCCTTTGGGTCCTATCCATTCGAGTCTCGCACTCCTTGGCTGACGTAGTAAAGTCGTCCTCCCTTTGGTTTCTATGTGTTTCTGGGTCCGGAATTCTTGTTCGAGCAGAATATTCTCCTCCTTGATCTTGCCCCTAATGCTGATATAGGCCTTCAAGTCAGAGATGTTCTTTCCGTGGTATGCGTCTCCTCCCCCTCATGGTCTCCTATTTTTTTGGAACCGATGAAAGTTCTCCTGCTCATGCAAGGGAGCTGGAAGCTCGTCCTGGTCAACCTTAGGTGCTTGTGGTTGCCTAGCTTGGTCGCTCCTTTTGTTGGCATTGCCTGACATTCGCTTGAGCTGCTGGGCTGCAAGGTCGTGGTGGTCTTCTCTCCGGTTCCTATACGCTTCTGTGTCGCTATGACTTCTCTCCTCGACGGAAGATTATGCCCTCTGGCCCTAGCTCGTGATGTTAACGCGGCATCGATGTCTAACGTGTTCCTGCACCTGTATTTTGCTGCCTTGCATTCTTCCATTTGAAACTCGTGGGCGTCGAGTTGGTGAAGGCGTCGAGATCCTCTTCCTGATGTGAGCTCGTGGACGTGGTAGCCGGGAGGTTGACATCTAGAAAATTCTTGATGCCCTTGGTTACCAATTATTCTTCCCATTTGATGAAGATTGATGATAGGCCGGTGGTGTCCTGTTCTACTCGTTTGTCGGTTGAGGTGTTTGTCGTTGTGCTTCCCTCTCTTGGGTCTGCCTTTCCGGTCTCCTCTCCTTATCTGTCTGTACATCGGCTGGGACCTTGATGTCTTCAAGAAGTTGCGCCTCTAGCTCGTCTATGGCTCTGGCCCTGTACTTCGAAAGCAGTATATCCTAGAGTCTAAGGGTCTACTTGAAGGGCTCTCCTACAACATTTTGGGCTCTATATGCAAACAAGATGGCTTGAGCAGCATTACTGAAGACATATCTATGATCTACAAGTCTATGGACATTAGGACATGTGGTATGACATGAAATGAGGGTTGTTTTGCAAGACCTCTATGATGTTTGAGGCATACTCTAAGGTCCTAGCAAAGTTGGTTTGAGGGAGGGGTCCAATCTCTACACATGGAGCGGCTTGGGCAGCTCTAGACTCTAGCTCCTTTCTAGGTACCCTGGCAATAGGGAGTGTTAATGTGGCGGCTATATAAGTCAAACTCTATTAGAAGGAGGTCAAGGTTTATGCTTTTGGCATGACCGGAGGTGATGTACCAACAGTTGGACTTGGGTTGGTATGCTGAGGTCTAGATGACTATAACAAAGGGGTGTTCTTGGGCACTTCTATCTAGGAGTAAGGCATCAGCTTCGAGCTGAGAGCAATACTTGCGAGCTGCTAATGGGGTATGCTTCTATTTACAAACAAACCACAGTTTGGAAAAATGATTCAAGGGTTTGAGCAATTTTGGTCATTTTGAGCTGGGGTTTAACATTTCTAGCCTAATTTGAGGTCATAAATGGATTCTAGCTGTCTAATGGTCCTATTGCAACAAATTTCAGGCGATTTGGAGCTCTGTAGCTCAAGTTATGGAAGTTCAAAGTTTGGAGGTCTCACAGGTTGCGCCCTGCTCAAAAACTAAAGTTTAGTTCTTTGACCAGGCGCAAGCTGTGAGACATTGGCTGTAAATTGGATTAAACTTGTCCAATTTGGGTGATCTAAGGGTCTATTCATACTAGTCTCCTCGAGTTAGGCAGAATGGACCCCTTACTTGGTCAATTTGGAGGTGTTTTGGTCTAGTTTGGACATGGTCTAAGTATGAAGGTCTCACAGGTTGCGCCTCGTTCAAAAACTAAACTTTAGTTTCTTGACAAGGCGCGAGCTGTGAGACATCACACTTTTTGGTCTGAGAATATCCTATTTTACTAAAATAACAACTACTACTTGCTAACTCGTCCTAATTAAGCAAGATTTGACACATAAACTACTCAAAATTATCATGTATTAACAAAATTATTGATTATTTACAACATATCTACTGGGGATCTCCTTTAATTTAATTAGCTAATTGCATGTCCTTCCTCACGAGGGTTACTCGCTTCGCATGAACAGTGCAGGCTGTTGAGTCTTCAAAATGTTGGACCAGCTTCTGCTCTGCTGCTTCTTGAGCCTTGGCCTCCCGCTCTCGTTCTGCCCTCTCCTCTTCTTGTTTCCTTCGGCCTCCTTGGCCTCTGGCTGTTTCGCCTTGTCGAGAAAGTCGAGCGGTCTGTTTGGTGCGCATCATGTCGATCGGAGTCCTGGTGTCTATCAAGATGCTGTCTCTATCTAGCTTAAGGGTCTTGGTTCTAAGTCTAAGGCTTAGCCATTAATATTACCTAACATTATTAAAGCTTAAATCTAATTAAGAATTATGATTCAAACACAAACGATGCCCGCCCTCAGTGGTTGGCACGGGGGGGTTCAACCCTGTGGGTGGGAGGTTCAATTCTCGCTACCGCGGGAATTCTTTTAAGATGAGGTTCAAATAGATTGAAAAACTAGACTAATCTAGCTAATTCCTAGGCTAAAATTCGAATTACTAAGCTACTTTTTTAAATTTTATGACTTTTCAAAATGTTTTAAGATCAATGTCTCACAGCTTGCGCCCTGCTCAAAAACTAAAATGCAGTTCTTGCACCAGGCGCGAGCTGTGAGACCATCTTGCCTGAGGAGCTTCTGGCTCATTCTTTTTAGTCTTGTTAAGTTCCAATTCACTTAACTGTGCTAATATTAAGTTCCAATTCACTTAACTGTTACTAGCTTAGCATAAACTACCAAAAATGAGAAAAACATTTCCCACTTTTCGAGGCTTGAGGATCCTATCAAGTTAGTACTACTGGGAGCATGGTCAGTGCTTTGCTCTTGGTCTCCAAGAACATTGCTCTGATACCACTGTGACGTCCCCTACTCATATACGGTGCACTCACCGTATACAAATAGGAGTTCATCCCCCATACCAGCTCCATGCTAATATAGGGCCCTCCACGTATCACTGCAACCTTGAAGAGTTCCAGTGGGAAGAATGAAGGGGTCCTTTACCCTGTCTCCCTCAGGGCCTACCTAGCTGCGGAAGCGTCATCACGAAGGATGGTCCTCCACATATCTATGGTGTGGTCTATGGTTTGTGATGCTCGAGAAAGAGAAATGTTCGCGGCGGCCTTGGCCGCCGCGATAAATTTCTTGTAATATTAATTGTTTTGCCTTTTTTCCAGTGTTACCTTGAAACTTTAAATGCCATATATAACAACATGCTAATGCACGATGGATTGCCCTTAAAACAGTTGATTTGTTTTCATCTATATATAATAATAATGGCGTTTTATGATAGTCTAAATGCTAATCCTTTAAAGATTAGATTCGTCGGTGGTGAGATGCTTTTAAAAGTGTTCTTAGTGCGGTTATTGGATTGTGGCCTGCACCCTTAAATTTGGGTCGCGGATGAATGAATCGAGTCTGACTGCCGCATCCGATTCGACCCTAGGTTTTGCATCGAATTCTTGTGGTTGTTTTTTATACTGGTTATTGGTTTTATCACGATTGTCTGATTTCAGGACATCATAAGGATCTCTTTTGGACGAGCTATTTTCTAGCTTTGCCATCCATACAAACCAGGTTCATATATTTTGTCGTCTGCGTAATTGTCATTTTTCAGTAAATTTATTTCTCAAATATGGATCGTGTGGTGTTTCAGGCTGGGCTCTCCAGGAATCACGTGTTGTTGTTTCCAAAGATTGGACAAGTAAATGAGACTTTTATTTCTTCTTTCCTAAGGATAAATTTTCATCAAATAAAAGGGTGGAAGCACTCAAGAAACTCGAGGCGTCTTTTATCCGGCAATCTTGTTCCACCTGTGGATGTCATGATTCAGGTGGTGTGATATCCTTGTTGGTGAAATATCTTTCATTTGGCTCTTCCCGAGGAGCGGTACTTGTTCCGTTTGAGCTTTTATCGATTTATCGTTGCTAAGCTTATGTCTAATGACTTCTAGAAACCGCTTGGTGCATTATGAACATAGCATCGGGAAATACAAAGGAGACTCGGTCCGTTTTAACATTTATTCTGATTACCTCTTCTTATTGCACATGTTGAAGATTTGGCTTCTCTGACTTGTCATGAAAGATAATAATGTTATTTACAAAATATGCACCTTGTCATGTATCGATGGAAAGATTTATGGTTTTAATCAAGCATGTGAAGAGCACGTTTGGAAACTGGGCAAGGTATTATTGGAAAGGCTTTTTATCAAACCAGCCTTTTTTTGTAAATGATCTGAGATGTTACAAGCAAGAAAAGAGCATACCCCTTGGACATTATGCAAGGCTTGCAATCAGGTGAGGAGCATATACAGCGGCAATGAAAATTATGTCCTAGAGTTTTTTAACCTACTTGGACTAATTTAAATTCCAAACATTTGCTCTTGAATGCACTCTCTCTCGCCATGCAACAACATGTAAAAGCTTGAGCGGTGGCGAAAGGAGAACTCATGGGACGAAGTCAAAGTTTTTGGCGCAAGTTATCATTCAACCGAGAATGTCGATGAAGCCTTGAAATGGGCAGAACCCGAATGTGTTTCATGTATCTCTGGCGTCTTTGAATCAAGAACATGCAATGTCACAGCGAGTCCTCATCTAGCCCGGTCGGATCAATCCACTTGAAATCTTGAAATGGAGCAAAGAAAGCCAACAAGATCGGATACGATTGCGGCATTCGAATCCTTCTCTACAGGGCGTGGATAATAGTATCAGCTCAGATTACACTATAAGAAAAAGGACAGAGAAGAAAAGAAATACTGCTGAGAAGACTATCGGATTGGGTGTGCTTCAAAAGTATTTTGCTGGAAGTCTGAAAAATGCAGCAAGGAGCATCGGTGATATGTTACTTAAGCTTGCAAAAATTTTGAATTTCTTCTTTACCACTAGTAATGGTGGTGGCGTTCTTTGAGCATCATTAAAGAAAATCGTGTGGATGAAAATATATCCAGCTCAGACTCCTTTTCATAAATCTAATATAATAGAAACCAAGCCCTGCATTGCTGAGCTTTAAGAGGCTTTTGTGCATTCGACACCCTTCCTCTTCCCTTTGCCTTTTACTTTATTCCGCATTTCCCTTTTCCCTCATTTCCCTACACACTTTTCTTTTTCCTATTCCATTTTTTCTTATTTTTCCGACACATCTCCTTTTTCCCTTCTTTCTTTTTCCTTTCTTTTTCCCCTTCCTTTTTCTTTTCCTTTTCACTTTCCTTTTCCCTTTTTCATGGCTTTTTTTCGTTCTCTTTTCCCCACCTTTTCATGTGCTCTTTTTCTTCCCTTCCCTATCCTCTTCCTCTTTATACCTTGCCCTTTTCCGCTTCTCTTTTCCCTCTCCCTTTTTCCTCGTGCTCATTTTCCCTTACCTTTCCGCCTTCCTTTTTCTTTTTCCTTTCCCTTCCCTTTTCATTCTTTCACCACCCTTTCGATTTTCCCCGTGATTGTTTTCTCTTTCCTTTCTCCCTTCTTTTTCCTTTTCTCTTTCCCTATGCCCCTTTCCATTCCCTTTTCTCTACCCCTTTTATGTGCCCATTTTCCTCCTTTTCCCACCCTCTCCTCCTTTTCCCTTTTCTACTTTCCCCTTCCTCTGCTCTTTTTCACCTTTCCTCGCTCTTTCCCTCTTCCTTTTTTTCCCGTGCCCTTTTTCCCTTTCCTCTTTCTCTTGTTCAATTCCTTGCTCCTCACCCTTCTCCTATTCCCCTTTTCCCCTTCATTTTCCTTCCTTTTTGACCCTTTTCCTCTTTTCCTTTTCTCGGCCTTTTTCCCTTTCCCTTTTTATGATGGACTTTTTCCTTTCCGGTTTCCTCCTTTCCCGATCCTTTCCCTCTTTCTCTTTTACCTGTGCCCTTTTTACCTTTCCTTCACCCTTTCTCCCTTCCTTTCCTTTTCCCATGCCCTTCCCACATTTTTTCTCTTTCCTTTTTTTCTATGCCCGTTTTCCTATTTCCCCCCACCCTTTCCCTCTTCCCCTTTGTTTTTTCCATGTCTTTTTTTTTGCTTCTTTTTTTTCCCTTTCTTCACCTTTTTCCTCTTTCCGATAGGATGCTGCCTTGTGACGTGACGTTAAAATCTCTTCTTCTTCTTCTTCTTCTTCTTCTTTCTTTTTTTTCTCTTGCCCTTTCCCCCTTCCCTTTTCTCATTTCCCTCTTCCCTTTGTCGAATGCCCTTTTTTCAGGTTCCATTTCCTCCTTTGCCCCTTCTTTTTTCATTCTGCTTTCACTTTCCATTTTTCCATGCCTTTTTCCCCTTCCCTTCTCCTGTTCCCCCTTTTCCCTGCCCTTTTCCTCATTTTTTCAACCTTTCACTCTTTTCCTTTTCTCGATGCCCCTTTTCCCTTCCCTTTCCCTCTCTTTTTCCCTTTCCCATGCCATTTTTCCCGTCCCTTTTCTTCTTTCCTCACTCTCCCCCCTTCTCCTTTTTCCCATGCTCTTTTTCCCTTCCCTTTTCCCATGCTCTTTTTTTCCTTCCTTTTCCCATTCTTAACCCTTTTCCCCACTCTCCCCCTTTCTCCTATGCCATTTTCCCTTTCCTTTTCCCCTTTACCTTTTCCCCTTTTCCTCGTGCCGTTTTCTCAGGTTCCCTTCCCCCCCTCCCTTTTGATTTTTTCTTTCCCTTTCCCTTTTTCTATGCATTTTTCTCTTCTCTTTTCCCACCCTTTTCCCTTTCTCTTTTCCCCTTTTCCCCTTGCCTTTTTGCCCCTTCACGTTCTCTCTTTCCTCCTCCCTTTTCCTCCCCAACCGTTTTCCCATAAGAGATCAAAATATGATCAATTATGGTGGTAGGAAGTTGTGCGAGAAATCTCGGTCTTTGGATGCACCTAGATGATCTCCGCCATTCAAATTAGGGCTTGATCCAATCCAAGACTTACGGTATAACATTATAATATAAGATTATAGATTAGCTTCTACAATCTTTAAAAATTGTTTTGTGAATGCTCAGTTTGACCATCTCACGTGTTGTTATTTCGAGGGATGGTCTCAATTGGCTTTCGGATAACTTGGTTGCATAGTAGTGATAATTTATTAAACTCATAAGTTCACATGTAGTGACGATTGCCTCGAATGATAGATACATGTTCGGTCCGGGAGTTCTTAGTTTCTGAAATTCCATCGTGAACCTTGCACAAAATAGGAAAGGAGGTCAGCCTTATAGATATGGAAGCATTCGGACATCTAGAAGTATTGTTCTTCCTTTTTTTCTATTAATGATAAGAGAAATTTTGTGCATTTAGATTTCCCTTATAAATATCGCCTATTTGCAAAAGCTAGGTCCTACAACTTTAAAAAGGATATGCCGCATGCATGGAATTTCAAGGTGGCCATCTCAATAAAATCAACAAAAAGCAAGATCATTGCAAAAGCTTGTGGCGTCATAGATTCCGTTCGAGGGCATTGACGGACAAGTGAGAGTTAATGTATTACCGGGGATCTTGCATCAAAATTTGCATCTATGGCAAGACAAAATGCGGGGAAATATTGGCAACGGGGGCAAGCTAGGTGTCTTTGCAAGAAACCAGGAAATCACGTTGTCTTCAACGTCACATTTTGCAAGTGCAAGAAAAATTGAATTTACAAATAGTTTGTCTCCGCTATTATTACGCCACCACCGGATATTGTTAGAAATGGTACAAGCGGAAGTGCAAAGCGGAAGGCTCGGGGAAGGCCAATCTTTTATGACAAGCTCTTTATTGCACAACATGATACCCCACACGAAGCGAGTCTTGCTATCTTACCAAATCCAAATATCCAACCAAGTGTAAATCCTTCTTTAGATGGTACAAATCTTTGAAAAGCATAATGCAAGTCATGGAAGACGTGTGTGTGGATCCGTTGCAGCAATCAATGCGCATTAAAATGCATACACGAGGAGCTCTAACATCATTAGTAATTTGGAATGCAAATATGAGGCGACAAAGCAGCAAGTTCACCGATGGATTATCAAGGACTAATCATCCAAACTCCTCCCAGATTGTGGAAGAAGTTTACTCAAGAGAAAATGTCTCTAGATGATTTATCATCTATCACGATGAATGCAACCTTTTCGTTCGATACCATTCGGTTCAAACTCCCCTATAGCGGGGTTTGAGAAAGTGTAAGAAGTATTGCATATTAGATTTCTATATTTTTCGAAGGTGTTGCAAGATCTAAAAAAGGAAATGGATTTTCTATTAAAGAATTTTAAAGAAAAGCAGAAAAGTCTCTAAAAAAGAGTATAGAAGAAGCTTGTTGATCATGAGAGGCCAAATGCAGGGGATAGAATGTTTTGCAACATGAATGATACCTCTAATAAAGTATATCGTGGTTTTATGAAGGTCAAAGTATTTGTTCTTTTAAATGGCAAATTTCTCCAAGCACACATCTATTGTCTAGGTGTTACTAAACATAGTATATATGCTAGGTGAATTGTTCCAAAAAGGGCGGCCCAGGACAAAATGGATCTTCTACTATCATGCTAGCTTAAGTACACACATAATGGAGCTAATGCTTTGGAACTTCTATAATCACTTTCGGTCGATTGAAAAAAAGACCTTCATGATTATGCCGGTGCATTCTATATACAAAACAAAGTACACCACATGTTGCCAACCAATGTGCATGGGCATTAGGGAATATTCTTTGGAGAGGATGGATAATTAAGAGACCTCCTTATTGGTAAGTTTGCTCTTTGTTACTCTTATCTCCCTTGCTCCCCAGGAATGGTTCGGCCGCAATGAAGGCCCGACTTGAGAACTTAGTAACCAGCGACCAATGCTTAGAAGATCGCCATTTTATGTAAGCTTTAGTCTTTAGGGGGCACTTCCTTTTAATACCTTAGAACCGCGTCTTTAAACTATGCGCAGAAGCGGCGAATCTTTAGCACAAAAGACACAAATCTATTGATCATCTTGACATCTTAAGGTATTCATGGTGGCCTTTACATTTGAAATTTCTGGCAAGAAAAGAGATTTATGCTTTGAGTTGCGGTGCTACTTATGCTTGAGTGACCACTGAATCGCAAAGATGAGTGATCCTAAGAAGCTCCATGAGTGATCCTAAGAAGCTTTGATACTCAAGAGTTTTAAATGAATGCATGTTTAGCTAAGATTCTCGCTTGAGCATCCGGGAATAGGATTTGCAAGGCTTTAGAATTATGAGCATGTTGTTTGCCTCCATAAATGGAGTGGGAATTTGACTCGATGGCTACATATTAAGCTCAAGTGAAGAAGTGTTATGTGGATATTCTTGACAAGAACATTCGGTTCGGTCGAGAATATTTGTGAGCATGAGGTAGCCAATATGCATGATGCACAACATTGGCAAACATATGGAGTTCTTGAAGTGGAGCTGCAAGCAAGGACATATGTAATTACAAAAATTTAGTGGGAAATGCTGGCAATAGTAATAATAAGGAGATACTCTTTGCTTTTAGCAAGGCGAATATCATGTATGTTTTAGCAAATTCTTTGTTTTAAATTACATTATCCATTTGCTCTAAGCGACTAAAGACAATCTGCACCTCCTATATGTTTGTGGTAAAGGTAAAGCATAGTTAACGACTCTAAATGATCAAAAGAAGTAATAATTTCAATATTTGTTTTGCTTGTGCTTTAATGAGAAGATAATTTGAGGGGAGTGATTGCATTGAATTTATTATCTTGTTTTGAAGATGGAAAGCATCTAATTAATTGTGCATGGCTATTGAGTACATGGAACCACAGTTCCTAGGAAAATTTCCACACTTTTAGTTGCTTTTGAAACCGACAATTGCCATAATGTTTGTATTGTTATCATGCAACCTGACTTTTTAATCCATTGTTCTTTATCTAGCATAAGGCTAAGAAGGTGAAGTGAGTGGCCGGGTGATAAACCAAGCGACTTATATACCTTCGGCCCTAGATTTGTTACCATTATCATGTTAACAAATTCTTGATTGGATGCGGTACAAACATCTCTCTTCTTATTGCTCTTCATTGCCTTTATATTGGATGAAAGAAGGATGGACATGAACAATACTCCAAGTGTTTTTGATGATTTTGCCAAAGGATTGACAAGCTCTTTTATGGAATGGATCTACATAACCGATTGGGGATGTTGTGAAACTTCGTCTTTGAATACAAATTATATCTGAAGTCCGCATACATTTTCCATGGTAAAGAATATGTTGTTGAACATTTGCCTGTTATGTTCTTGAATCAATCTCCTAAGAGGTACAACTTTGGCTATTTTCCAAAGAGTAAGTCCTTAAATATAGTATTGGACTAGGTTGGCAAATTCATAATATTTTTTTTTTAAAAAAAAAAGCCATATGTAATTTATATTCTGACAGTAAAAGGTATTTTGACTTATTTTGGAAGCTGAAAACATTCGTTATCATATCGTTGAATTACTTTGTACTCATCTAAAAGCAGATCTTGATATATATGTGACCATGGTTGTCCGTTTGTATTCTTGATTGGTTTACATTTAAAGTAACCTTAGAGTTTGCTATATTTTACGTGACTCAGCTATAGTAAGATAGAATACAAGTGCAAAAGCATAAGCATTACTGTTCGGTGACTTGAAATATGAATTGGAATCTAAGCCAAAGTGTCTATGCTTACGTTAGAGGATATTTAATTCTTAAGGTTCGTAGTACATGCAGGGGCCCATTTGGCATAGCATTAGGCCCCAAAATTACTAATTTCAAAGGCATCTAGGTTGGTTCTAGGTTTCACCAATCCAACTTATGCATTCATGTGAGAGAACTTATTGCACTCTAATATCACTTTGGTTGAGAAAGGTAATAGATCAATCCTCGAATATAATGGACTGGCTTTAAGCTGTCCTTTATTTATTTCGAATATATATACATTATGTTAATTTTGTCATGGCATTAAGATAAGCATGAATTAAATTAGGGCTATGTAGTACTTAAAAGGCAATTTATGAAAGCAGGTCTATACAATTATAGTGGGCCACCCAAAAATTGTTAACAGTGTAACCTTAATCATCAATCTTCTGTGCTAAGAAATGTGAAACCTATATAGAGGATGTAAAAGGCCAATTATTTATTTTCAATAACTATAAGAAATAGAAGTTGCTCGATAAGTTTACAAGTTTTTCAGCTTTGCCTGCAATAGCGGGTTTTGTCTTCTATAGTTTTATAACATACATATGAACATAAAAGAACATACTAGGTTTTCAACTTTAACAACATAGAAAGAAAATTCTTGCTTTTGCTAACAATGCATATTGGTATCATGTTCTAATACTTTATCGCGGTCTAGAATAAATACTAACCCCAACATTTGTCATTAACTTGGCTCCATGGTATCCTATGGATCTAAGTCTTGGCCAAGTCCTTTGAATGAACAATCGTGGAAAAAAAAAAGGGGAAAAAACAAAAAATGTGTCTTCTAAACCCCATTAAGATGAGCCTTTTAAATTCAATGTTGCCATGAACACAAGAAACCTCGTAGCCCGACTTTCTTTGCCCATCATCAATGTATAATGGCATATTTCCAACAAAAGCCCAGCAACGCTGGGCACTTTTTCTAGTTGTGATATAATTGAATAAAACAGAATGTTTGTGTACAGCAATTCGATAATGGCTATTGAATTCTAATGGCATAGAAAAAATTCAAATGTTGGATTTTTGGGTTGCCCCTAGGGGGGCAAACCCTTGTTTATGTGGGTTTATGGCATATCTTAAGTATATACTAGAATATACCTAGGATATGTCGGTGACTGCTAAAAACCTACTCTTCTCTGTAAATTGGCGGTCACCTGCATTGTGGGCCGGTGATGTTCGAACGGATGGCGGCAATACAACAGAGCATCGGCTATGGATACTCTCGTTAGCATCTTTTGCAACGACCCACCATGTCCTCTCGGTTTCACCTCTTGTCGGTAACTCTTTAACGCCTTCTTCTCTAATCTAGTAAGCCTTGATTTCTTCGCCTCCATTTGTTGAATAAATTTTACAAGTGTTTGTTTTTGTTTTAGTTGATTGAAAGCGTTGGTGAGGCCATTGAAGGAGTTCGCGATCACCCATTAGGATCTATAAAAAAAAAATTGATCCCATTTTTATATTGCAAATTTTCAGATTGAGTGATCTGGATTACGTCTTGAGGGCCATGTTCGAGTTTACAAAGCCTTGAGGTTGAATATAAAGGTTTGAGTTATTGTATTTTCCGGGCTTTGATTTCTTAGAGTAAGGATGGGTTTTGTCATTTTGTAAGAATCATGGCTCGGTTCTATGCTCAACTTATGCAAAAACCCATGTTTGATGGCTATTTCTTTATCTAATATTTGATTCTCGTAAAACTTGTTTATTCTCTTAATCCATGTCCCCACATGCAAATCTTTCTTTGCATTTGATCCATCGAACTATGCCCACGCAGAAATAAGATAAAGCAGAAAATGATCACAAAAGCGTGCTCTTGAGGCCAAAGATTTGAAGTAGGATGCACAAATATTTTGCCTGCAGTTAAAAAGGATTTAACACGGGATCAATCATGGCACATCTCGGGGCGGAAAAGAGACTCTGCATGAGAATGTACAAAGCACAAAGACAAATCTTGAAAGAGATTTTGGCACAAGCCTACTTGCATTATCTTACGTAGATGGGTCTTTAATAGTTGCCAAAAGCAGGCTACAACAAGCTCCAAAGCTGTGATAAGATTTGAATGTTATGGATTAAGGGATGTAGCAAAAAAAAGCGGTTGTAAAAACTGAATGAGGCATGCATGGCTGCAGAGACGGAATTTGTCCGGCTTTACATTTTCTTTGCGTCTCCATCCATTCACTTATAGTTTTAGTGCGGTGAGCACATTAGCATAGGATTGCATGAACATTATCTATGTGTTTCATGCACTTATAATGCATGTTCACGCCATCTTCTTTATTTGCCTACAAGCAAGCCTTAAATTTAAAGGGAACATGCCCAATTTGTTAGCAACCCCGCATGCTTAACGAGAAAGGAAAAGAGATATGCTTTAACATCTTTGACATATTACTATGGCTAGATTTTGTTTGTGCAACTAATTGATGCCATGTATTGGTGAAGCTGCTTGGCGTAAACATTATTAACACTTTATAGATAGAAAAGCTTATATTTTTACATCCTTGTGATGCGGCGTTGGGCGTGAAAGGTTACTCGAATGCCATAAACCACTTCAAGGCTAAGAAAAGATAAAATGGTAAGAGAAAAAGCTGTTGTGTAGTTTTCCACGTTTCTTTAGAGGGCATTAAAGTGTCCCAACCGTATTGAAATTTAATTGATTACCTTTCACTTTAAATTGACTTCTAGGTGGCCTCTTGACTTTTTCAACTTTGATTGCTAGGCTAAATAGATTCTTTGAATCTTCACCTTGTTGTTGGGGGGATTTGGATTTTTGAAATCTTGCTATTTCTTATGCCATCTTTTCGGGAATCGATCAAGGCGGCGTGTACACATCTGAGGTGTAGTAACTTCTCAATCAGCAAACATGAGTTCATCCTAACACTTAAAATTAGTATTTTGGCGTGCCTTGCGAGGTTGTCTTGAGTCATCCCATGCGTTGATTGTTTTCTAGTTTTGCAACTTTGGATTGGCTGGGGAAATAGTCATTAGGAAATTGCTCCAAGTAAGAAGGGAAGAACCATTCTAAGCAATCCATCCTTTTCAGTCATGTAATTGTTTGGTGTAATGTGGTCTGTAAAATATTTTAACTTGCTGAATATGCAGGTCAAGAATTGAGAGATTTGTTAAAAGCTGGAAAGTCATCATTATTCCTTTGGGCTGCGCTTGCAGGTTGGTTTTCGGTGTAGGAAAGGTTGGATGACAAGCTCTAGTGCTCAAGCTATTGTTTCTTAAAATTTGTTATGGCATGTGTATGACCTTTCTAGTTTGACCAGGGGAATCCTTAGTAAATGAGAATTCTGATTACCATGTGCTTCCTAGTTGGTACAAGTAGCTTTTAGTGGGTGCTTTTAAAATTAACTGGTTTAGGATCACATGGTGTAATCATGTAGAAAAATGCCTAGGAGCAGTTGAGGGCATAACGCTTCCCCACATGCAACTTGGTCAGTATCTTGTATCTGCCGCAGTATTGATTGCTTTAAAATCCGTCCATACCTTCTTCTTGTCTTCTTCTTATTACATTACTTCCTTCCTCTTAGAGTGGTCCGGATATATAGAATGTCATGTTCTAGAAAAAAAAGCATCTACAATTTGAATATGCTTTGCCATCCATGATCTAGAATGCTTGGCATCAAACTCAAAGAATGTGGATGTTCTGCAGTGAAAACAATTAATTGACATGATATGGAATTCTTTGGGCATAAAACATTGGATAATTTTCGTTAAAAATTTCACATGTACTCAGAGAGTCATGTTTCCATGTAATTACAATGCATGTGGTAGTCTGGCCTCAACCACCAACCAAAGCAAATGGTATGTGGATATATGTAAAGCTTACTCTGGAGGTTGTAATCCGTTGAAAGTGCATTGTCTTACTTAACTATAACTGCAAGATAAACACTATTTTGGCATGATGCAACTGTAGAATTATAAATTCAAATGGAATTGTAGCTTCTGAAATGTAATTCACATCCTTCTTGGTATATAGCATATAAAACCTTGTAAGCTTGTAAATGTGGAGTCTCATTTCTTTTTATAAGGAATCGTGTTCTTGTCAACATAGTGTGACCTGGGTTTTCCTTTCATTTCCACAGAGAAACAGCAAACGGATTCTTCAAAACACAAAAAATGTGCTTATTCTATTCTATAATTTCCATGAGTTACATATGCTGGTATATATGGAGATGGAGTTTCTTTACATCCCTTGGCGGACGCTGCCAGATAATTTGGAATATTTTATATACAGAACTAGTAATGGTACCCAGCCTTGCTGGGCATAAATTAGGAACCTTTAATTTCTTTCTTTTTTTATTCTCCTTCTTCTTTTTTTTTCTAACCCCCTTCTCCCTCCCTTTGCCTTCCCTTTCCCCTTGCCATTTTTTTCTTTCTCTTTTTCTTATCAGCTTTTTCCCTTCCTTTTTATTTTTCCCCGCTCTTTCCATTTTTCCACTACTCTTTTTCCCTGCTTTTTCCTTTTCCTTTTCTCTTTCTCGTTTCTCATGCATTTTTTTCGTTCTCTTTTGCTTACCTTTTCATGTGCCCTTTTCTTCCTTTCCCCACCCTCTTCCTCTTGATCACGTGCCCTTTTCCCCATCTCTTTTCCCATTTCTCTCTCCCCTTTTCCTCATGCTCTTTCTGCTTTCCCTTCTCCTTTTTCCGCTTCCCTTTTCCTTTCAACTTTCCATTCCCTTTTCATAATTTCCCCACCTTTTTGCTTTGCGCTGTTCCCTTTTTCCCTTTCCTTTCTCTTTCCCCTTCCTTTACATTTTCCCTTTCCCGTTCCCTTTCCCTTTTCATATGCCTCTTTCCATTCCCTTTTCTCAACCTTTTTTATGTACCCTTTTTCCTTCTTTCCCTATCCTCTTCCCCCTTTTCCCCTTTCCACTTTCTCCTTTCTTGTTTCTTTTTTCTTTTCCCTTTCCCATACTCTTTTTCCCTTTCTTTTTTCTATTTATTCACCCTTTTCCTCTTCCCTTTTTTCTCGTGCTCTTTTCTCCTTCCTCTTTTTCTCTTTTCCTATTGCTTGCTCCCTACCCTTTGTCTATTCTACTTTCCCCCCACCCTTTTCCTCCTTTTTCCATCCTTTCCCTCTTCCTTTTTCTCGATGCTCTTTTTGCTTCCGTTTTTCTCTTTCTTCACCCTTTCTCTCTTTCCTTTTTTTTGCCCTTTCTTTTTTTCTCCTTTTCTCGTTCCCTTTTCCCAAGTTCTCTTTTGCCCTTTTCCCCCTCTCTTTTCCTTTTTACTTTTCTTTTTCCCATGGACTTTGCAACCTTTTCTTATTTTCCCTTACCTTTTTCTACTTTTCTCACCCTTACTTTCCTTCTTCCTTTTCTCCTTCTCTTTCTTTTTTCCTCTTACCTTTCTTTTATTCATTTTCCCTTTTCCCTTTTCCCTTTCATCGTTTTTCCTTTTCCCTCTTCCCTTTTCCCTTTTCCCTTTTCCCTTTTCCCTTTTCCCTTTCATCTTTTTTTCCTTTTCCCTTCCCTTTTCCTTTTCCCTTTTCCCTTTCATCGTTTTTCCTTTTCCCTTCCCCTTCCCCTTTTCCTTTTCCCTTTTTCCCTTTCATCATTTTTCCTTTTCCCTTCCCCTTTTCCTTTTCCTTTTCCCTTTTCCCTTTCATCATTTTTCCTTTTCCCTTCCCCTTTTCCTTTGCCCTTTTTCTTTTTTCCTTTCATCATTTTTCCTTTTCCCTTCCCCTTTTCCTTTTCCCTTTTCCCTTTTCCCTTTCATCGTTTTTCCTTTTCCTTTTCCTTTTCCCTTTTCCTTTTCCTTTTCCTTTTTCCTTTTTCCTTTTCCCTTTCATATTGAAGCCATAGTCAAGATGAAATTTTAGTTGAAGACACGCACACATCATCTCCACCATTGGTCAATCAAATCCTCGACCGTCCGATTTAGGGCTCCATTGAAGACACACGCTATATTTTTATAATATAAGATGTATGTTACCTTTTTTTCTCCGTTTCCTCGCATGATGCTTAGTCACATCAGATGTTGGTACCAAAAGTACATTATTTTACTTAAGGGGTTCCTTGAAATGGAAATGCATTTTTTCTCTGCATGGAATTCCCCTGGATGCGATCGCATAGAAAGTTGGGAAAAGTTAATCAACCCCAGCTATTGTAGGACCAGACCACCAGCTATTTTGCAAGCAATGAATTGCTACACTTAATACTGCAAGCAATGGATTGCTACACTTATAAATTATTCCGGGAGTGTCGTTTTTCGCTGCCATTATGCAATGTGAGCTGATAAGTTGAAAGCATGTATAGCCATACATTGGTTCGTTGATTGGTAAACTTGGGGAAGTATAATTCTTTGATGTCAATTCCTTGGTCCAAGGTTTCTCTGATGAAATGCCATCTGTTTTGCAAATGACATGAACTTTTGTGAATAGATTGGGCGTGTTAGGTCTCAAGAAGGTTAATAACGATCATTTCATTTCCAGACATAGTGATTGCTTCAGTGCGGCAAGATTCTTGACACTTGATTGTGATACACAACCATTTCACAGGTGGTGTGGTGGAAAGGATACTTAGGTATATAACATGTAGAGCAAAAAGCAATCTGTGCCGTGATAATTATCCAACGCAATTTATCTTCTATAAATACAGGCTAAAATATGGCTATTGCTATGTGATGAACAACAAATTTCACATTTCTATTGGACATTTTGTTTCATACAAGTAGTCCAACAATTAGACATCACATGTACCATTGAAAACCATGATATGTAGTTCATAATATTTTCTTATTCATGTACAAGCAATATCCAGCCTAAAGTTCCATGATTAAGATGCAGCTCCATTTTTGCAACGAAAACAATATGCCCAAATTGTTTTGTAAAAGGGTTCGCAACCATCGACAATGTGGCACTTGTGAATGTTGAAGGATAAGTTCCCATCCTGCAAATACAAGAGAAAAGGCACTCTCTTAAGTTGTACAAATTTGCTTATATACATGGTTTTGACTTCCAGAGCTGGAGTGGTTGGTGCCTAGTGTTGCTAGTGACATCTTTAAGACAGTCAAAGGTGTGAGTCAACAAACATAGTCTTCTCATTACTGAAATTTCAGTTTTCTTACTGCCTTTTGGTTGATTCTAACAGCAAGTAGTGAATATTCAGTTTGCTTTGCAGCTCTAGAAAAGGAGGTCTAGGTAGCGGCAAAGGCTCCAGAAAGGAAGCTCAAGAGGGCCTTAGAAGTTGTGCATATTTCGAGGGTATTTGTATTTGTCTTGAGTAATCTTTATTGAGTTGCTTTGTTCACTTGTCCGAAACTTTGTGCAGATTGAGGTGATTAAAAAATGTAGCATCTTGGCAATAGTTGGACATGAATAGCCGGCCAAAGACACCGGTGTAAGTGCAACCTTGTGATGCAATGGCAAAGGTAATCCGTGGTGCTTGATTCGGATGTATTTGCTAGATGTGTGTGTAAGTAATCGATCTTCTTTAGATGTGTCTTGCGGGCAAATGTTAATGTCGAGCTATAGCTCAAGATTGCTTGTGTATAATAGCACGATGGTCATAAATAGAGGCATACCAATGAAAGCATGTGCTCGGCTTTTGTCGGCGCCCATCATACACATGTATCGAGTCCACTTGGTTTGAGCTATAGCTCAAGGTTGCTCTGTATAATAAAGACGATGGTCATTAATAGAGAGCCTGTGAAAGCATGTGTTGACTTTGTGCGGCGCTCATCATACGCATGTATCGATCCACCTCGGGTTTGTCTTATTAAATGCTATGTATTGAATACCATTAAATGCTATATAATGACATTCGGATGTCTTTCCGAGTTGTAATATTGTATATAGATCGTTTGGGATGTCCTTCATATGGGATTGGCGTTCACAAGTGTTAGCGGTGCATCAGGATAATTAGGCATGAAGTTGGCCAAGTTGTTGACGCTACAAAAGAGCTTTGGAAAGCTAACACTTTACAATGTTGTTTTTATGGCATTTCTACACTAGGGCATTTGCTCTCGAAATGTAATGGGACTTTTTCATTATTGTTCCATGAACACATGATGTAACACTGGAAGTTGGTGGATCGTCTTGCACATACAGTTAGTTCTTCTTCTCCAGTGAAATTGACACCTTGCATTGTTAGGAACGATCTGATATCGTGGTTATGCCATATAAGCTTGCATTTTAACACCTATAGCTTAAAATATTATGAGTACTGGCACGTGTTGTGATTGTGTCTGCAAGACATAAAACAAGTACAGATATTTCTACAACATTAAACTACTCAGTTGCATACACAATTCAATCGAGGGGCACATGCGGACGGGCTTGTACATGAATGTAGGGGACCTACAAACTGATTGTAAGAACATGGTAGAGCTCTACTTTAATTTAAATATAAATTGTGAAAACATGACCACGTTTTGATTTAGGCCACTTCACCCTCAAGAAACTGGAGGGCAACCCTCCGTGCGCAGCACCTTGTTCTTTTTGCACCAATGGTTTTGTGCATATGAGTTCCAATGTCGTACACATGGCATGGATCCTTGGCCAAAAAATTTTCGGCAAAACAATGGCAGTGGAACAATGATCATGATGAGTAAAAAAAGTGAAATTCTGTGTTTGGGATGCCTTTATTTATCATTTCTGTTCCTTTTATTTCACACAAATATTGCTTTTGCAAGGGAATTTTTTTCCTAGGGCTTTTTTGTTCGGGCACTTTGTTCTTTTATCAACAATTAAAGGTTGTAAAAATCCAAATAGAGTGGGCAAGCAAAAAAAAGGGGGGTTGTTGAATCAAAAGGTTTGTATTTCTCAAGGACAACATATTTCCATTTCATCATATTTTTTCTCAGTGAAAGGAAGTGTTTTATATTAAGTCTAATTGAAACATCTATATACATTACTAAAGCCGAAATAAGATAATAGTTTATGCGCATTCTGGGCCATTGATTTTGCTATTTTATTTTTATCCGTTAGATGCGGCAGTTATTTTATTCCCTATTTTATTTTATTATGCGAAGAAGATCGCTTACCTGCATTATCAGAGCGAAGGGTTTTGTAGCTTCGTGATTGTCGCCTTCTTCAGCATGGTTACCACATTAGAGGCAATGTCAGGATCCAAGTAGGCCTTTGTTTTTCAACCTTCATTTCTCAATTTCTTCATCTTTTTTCTCTTGAATCATTTTTTTACTTGAAATCCATTATTTGTGGGATTTTTCAGCCAATGATAAGAAGGTCGGGCATTTGAGAAAACTTGGTGAAGCTGCAGATTACTTGTTAAGGCCAATATCACGGATTATGTTGCCATGCAATTTGCCATTGATGGATGTGAAAGCTTTTTCCATATTGTTTGCCATTTCGAATTTCCCAGGTGTTTTAGCGGTATTTCTATGGTTGCAGCCAGATCATGGTACTTCAGTGCGGAGCTATTTTGCCGTATTTTTGTGCAAAGTCTTGCCGCCCAAACCGTGTTTCCATCTTCTATTCAAGATTATTGTGCGGTTATGGAGTTTTTATTGCGAATTTCCCTTCTTAGCGGATGCTTTTTCATGCTCGAAGAGTTATTGCAGCCACTTTCGACATTTCCTTTTGGGTCTTCTTATATTCCGTTCCAGGGGCTGTCATAGTGTTGCTAACCAGTTCCTTCTTCATATCATTTTACAGTGGTTGGTTCATGTAACAGACCCACGGGAGATCGTTCGAGTGGATCTTGGTGGCGCGTTCCCGAGACACCGGCATAAATGGGTAGAAGCGACTGCTCATAAACGTCTAGATGGTTTTGTCCAGTTGGTTAAGGGCATGTCGGTTAAGAACGTCCCAGTTGGTATCAGAGCAGATCTCGAGTTCGAGTCTCCATGGGTGCCTATATGCATGGATAAGTTGCAAAGACTTGGTAATCATTGTGACATGGTATGACATAGATATGGTACAGCCTTGGATGCTCGAGGACGAGCGTAGTTCTAGTGGGAGAGACTGTAACGGGTCCATGGTAGACCGCTCGAGTATTCGATCCTTGAATGTGCATGTTACAATAGACCGCTCGAGTATTCGATCCTTGAATGTGCATGTTACAATCAAACCAAGTCATGACCTACCATCCAACAGTATTACAGATCATAGTTGCCCCCATGGAGACTCGAACTCGAGCCCTGCTCTGATACCAAGTTCCACTCGAGCGGTCTCCTTGGGTCGTACGGGCCCATGGTAGATCGCTCGAGTATTCGATCCTTGAATGTGCTTGTGGGGCATTCCTGAGACACCGACATAAATGGGTAGAGCGACTACTCATAAACGTTTAGACGGTTTTGCCCAGTTGGTTAAGGGCATGTCGGTTAGGAACGTTACAGTTGTTACCAGAGCAGGGATCGAGTTCGAGTCTCCATGGGGGCAAGTATGATCCAGAATACCGTTGGATGGTAGGTCATGACTTGGTTTGTGATGCTCCAGGATGAGCATAGTTCTAGTGGGAGAGATTGTAACGGACCCATGGGAGACCGCTCGAGTAGATCTTAGTGTTGCGTTCCCGAGACAAAAACATAAATGGGTAGAAGCGACTACTCATAAATGTCTAGATGGTTTTGCCCAGGTGGCTAAGGGCATGTCAGTTAGGAAGTTACAGTTGGTATCAGAGCAGGGCTTGAGTTCGAGTCTTCATGGAGGCAAGTATGACCCGAAATATCATTGGATGGTAGGTCATGACTTGGCCGTGGACACCATGGGATGGTGTGGTCTATGGTTTGTGATGCTCGAGGACGAGCATAGTTCTAGTGGGAGAGATTGTAACGGACCCATGAGAGACCGCTCGAGTGGATCTTGGTGTCAAGTTCTCGAGACACCGGCATAAATGGATAGAAACAACTACTCATAAACGTCTAGACGATTTTGCCCAGTTGCTTGAGGGCATGTCAGTTAGGAACGTTATAATTCACCTGTGTTTTTCCATTCCATTTTGCTAACGACCTTTTTGGTGTGCTCCTTTTCCGGCCTTGTTATATTCGGGAGTCCTATTCTCGCTTTTGGGTTGCTGCAGTTGCACAGGCTATTCTTAGCAATTTCCAGATTCTGGGTTTTTTTCTTCAAAGACTTGTGCTATTTATTTTAGAGTTCATCTACTGCAGCCTGCAAGTCCATCTGTCTGGGGCATTTTATTCCATTGCCGATCCAAGATTCATTTTTTAAGCTGGGAACCAATCCTTAATAGAGTTGTTTCAAGTGATCGTCATGCTTAGAGTTTGCATGGTCGTCATCACGAAGGATGGTCCTCCACATATCTGCATAGACAAAGATCAGCACATCACATAGGAAATCCTACCCAAGGCTCAGACTCAAAGGGATGACTGACGGCTTGGGTCTCCAGAGTTCATTGCAGACAGAATTCATGGCAATGGATTTGGCTGGCATAAGAACATGGCATTGGGTTGTCCACTCCATCCGCCCCTCCTATGCACACTTTGCAGAGTAGGCTGAAAAGTGTTGGGACCTGACTGTAGCCCGTCGGATGCATAGCCAAAAGGGCTATTCCTGGGTCTCATCCTCCCAGTTCCGATGGGGCAGGAAGGGATCACTCCCTCCAGAGATCTACATGCTGACTCAAGGTGACTAGAGGGCCACTGCCCGTGTTCGGTGAACCCTTTGGAAAGTGAACACCACTTCACGGGTGTCGAGCCCATACCTTGCCCGCACTCAGTGGCAAGCTATTGGACCTAGTCACAATGATCCCTGGTAGGCCTTACACACCAGAGGGATCGTTCAAGAGTCAGAACATGAACCTCCTTCTTAGCCAGTCTGGCCCCTTCACCCACAACCAGGTGTGGTTCTTGTACACAGGCCGAATCTACAGTGTGCTAGAGAGGCTAACTAGAAGCATCAACTACTAGGCTTGAGGTCTCTACCCCCCTTCCCAATACAAGGAGTTCACAGAGATACATCATCCATATACATCACGGAAGAACTAAAGAACAAGATCTAATCTATAGCATAGAGTTAGGTTCTTTTACTTTTTGACATCTCGCGAAGAACACGAAACAATGATCTAGGGACAACATGAAATGCATTACTACGAGTTGCAAAGCAAGTGAGTGTGTGAAAGTCTAGATTACCACTAGTTTTAAAAAACTAAAGTGGCCTCGTAGATCAAACAACTAAGATGTTGAAGAAAAACTTGAGGGATAAGATTAATATTGAAACCCCAAATCCTTATCTAACACAATGAATCTTTTTTGTGAAACCATACCTATTTTATTATTGAAGCGATTGCCAAGTTCTAACTCTTAAAAAGATCAAAGCTTGCAACAAAAGAATTCCAATGGGCTTACTCGCCAAAATCCAATGGCCTATGCGGTGTCGAACTGCGACCTTAAGCGTTATTAGCACGGACGCTCTAACCAAGCTGAGCTAATAGGCACTGAAGATTGGAAGCTGCATTTTTCTAACCTCTCCAAGTGTTTTTTATCACGGCATGCGGTTTTGTTACTTTTTGACATCTCGCGAAGAACACGAAACAATGATGCGACAACATGAAATGCATTACTACGAGTTGCAAAGCCAAGTGAGTGTGTGAAAGTCTAGATTACCACTAGTAGTTTTAAAAACTAAAAGTGGCCTCGTAGATCCAAACAACTAAGATGTTGAAGAAAAACTTCAGATAAGATTAATATTGAAACCACAAATCCTTATCTAACACAATAAATCTTTTTTTTGTGAAACCATACCTATTTTATTGACGAAGCGATTGCCAAGTTCCTAAGCGATTGCCAAGTTCCTAACGCTTAAAAAAGAACAAAGCTTGCAACAAAGAATTCCAATGGGCTTACTCGCCAAAATCCAATGGCCTATGCAGGTGTCGAACCTGCGACCTTCGCGTTATTAGCACGACGCTCTAACCAACTGAGCTAATAGGCCTGAAGATTGGAAGCTGCATTTTTCTAACCTCTCCAAGTGTTTTATACGGCATGCAGTTTTGTTACTTTTTTTGAAATCTCGCGAAGAACACGAAACAATGATGCTGACAACATGAAATGCATTACTACGAGTTGCAAAGCAAGTGAGTATGTGAAAGTCTAGATTACCACTAGTATTTAAAAAACTAAAGTGGCCTCGTAGATCCAAACAACTAAGATGTTGAAGAAAAACTTCAGATAAGATTAATATTGAAACCACAAATCCTTATCTAACACAATGAATCTTTTTTTTTGTGAAACCATACCTATTTTATTGACGAAGCGATTGCCAAGTTCCTAACTCTTAAAAAGATCAAAGCTTGCAACAAAGAATTCCAATGGGCTTACTCGCCAAAATCCAATGGCCTATGCGGTGTCGAAACTGCGACCTTAGCGTTATAGCACGGCGCTCTAACCAAGCTGAGCTAATAGGGCACGAAGATTGAAAAGCTGCATTTTTCTAACCTCTCCAAGTGTTTTATCACGGCATGCGGTTTTTTTTTTTTTTTTTTGACATCTCGCGAAGAACACGAAACAATGATGCTGACAACATGAAATGCATTACTACGAGTTGCAAAGCAAGTGAGTGTGTGAAAGTCTAGATTACCACTAGTTTTTAAAAACCTAAACTGGCCTCGTAGATCCAAACAACTAAGATGTTGAAGAAAAACTTCAGATAAGATTAATATTGAAACCACAAATCCTTATCTAACACAATGAATCTTTTTTTTGTGAAACCATACCTATTTTATTGATGAAGCGATTGCCAAGTTCCTAACTCTTAAAAAGAACAAAGCTTGCAACAAAAAAATTCCAATGGGCTTACTCGCGCCAAAATCCAATGGCCTATGCGGTGTCGAAACTGCGACCTTAGCGTTATTGTACGACGCTCTAACCAAGCGCTGAGCTAATAGGCACGAAGATTGAAAGCTGCATTTTTCTAACCTCTCCAAGTGTTTTTATACGGCATGCGGTTTTGTTACGTTTTTTTTTGACATCTCGCGAAGAACACGAAACAATGATGGCGACAACATGAAATGCATTACTACGAGTTGCAAAGCCAGTGAGTATGTGAAAGTCTAGATTACCACTAGTTTTAAAAACTAAAAAGTGGCCTCGTAGATCCAAACAACTAAGATGTTGAAGAAAAAATTCAGATAAGATTAATATTGAAACCACAAATCCTTATCTAACACAATAAATTTTTTTTTTTTGTGAAACCATACCTATTTTATTGACGAAGCGATTGCCAAGTTCCTAACTCTTAAAAAGATCAAAGCTTGCAACAAAGAATTCCAATGGGCTTACTCGCCAAAATCCAATGGCCTATGCAGGTGTCGAACCTGCGACCTTCGCGTTATTAACCACGACGCTCTAACCAAGCTGAGCTAATAGGCACGAAGATTATTTGAAAGCTGCATTTTTCTAACCTCTCCAAGTGTTTTTATCACGGCATGCAATCTTTTTTTTTGTTACTATTTTTTTTGACATCTCGCGAAGAACACGAAACAATGATGCTGACAACATGAAATGCATTACTACGAGTTGCAAAGCAAGTGAGTGTGTGAAAGTCTAGATTACCACTAGTTTTTAAAAGACTAAAGTGGCCTCGTAGATCCAAACAACTAAGATGTTGAAGAAAAACTTCAGATAAGATTAATATTGAAACCACAAATCCTTATCTAACACAATGAATTTTTTTTTTTTTGTGAAACCATACCTATTTTATTGACGAAGCGATTGCCAAGTTCCTAACTCTTAAAAAGAACAAAGCTTGCAACAAAAGAATTCCAATGGGCTTACTCGCCAAAATACAATGGCCTATGCAGGTGTCGAACCTGCGACCTTAGCGTTATTAGCCACGACGCTCTAACCAAGCTGAGCTAATAGGCACGAAGATTGGAAGCTGCATTTTCTAACCTCTCCAAGTGTTTTATCACGGCATGCGGTTTTGTTACTTTTTTTTTTGACATCTCGCGAAGAACACGAAACAATGATGCTGACAACATGAAATGCATTACTACGAGTTGCAAAGCCAGTGAGTATGTGAAAGTCTAGATTACCACTAGTTTTAAAAGACTAAAAGTGGCCTCGTAGATCCAAACAACTAAGATGTTGAAGAAAAACTTGAGATAAGATTAATATTGAAACCACAAATCCTTATCTAACACAATGAATCTTTTTTGTGAAACCATACCTATTTTTTATTGAAGCGATTGCCAAGTTCCTAACTCTTAAAAAGAACGAATTCCAATGTTCCTAACTCTTAAAAGAACAAAGCTTGCAACTAAAAATTCCAATGGGCTTTTTCTAACCTCTCAAGTGTTTTATCCAAAACTTTTTTTTGACAATGGCCTATGAAACAATGATCGACAACATGAAATGCATTACCGAGTTTGCAAAGCCGGTGAGTGTGTGAAAGTCTAGATTACCACTAGTTTTTAAAAACTAAAGTGGCCTCGTAGATCCAAACAACTAAGATGTTGAAGAAAAACTTGGATAAGATTAATATTGAAACCACAAATCCTTATCTAACCAATGAATCTTTTTTTTTGTGAAACCATACCTATTTTTTAGCGATTGCCAAGTTCTAACTCTTAAAAGAACAAATTGCCAAGTTCCTAACTCTTAAAAAAAAAAGCTTGCAACTAATAGGCTAATAGGCCTGAAGATTGGAAGTGAAACATTTTCTAACCTCTCCAAGTGTTTTATACCAACCAAGCGAGCTAATAGGCACGAAGATTGGAAGCTGCATTTTCTAACCTCTCCAAGTGTTTTTCACGACATGCGGTTTTTTTACTTTTTTTGACATCTCGCGAAGAACACGAAACAATGATCGACAACATGAAATGCATTACTACGAGGTTGCAAAGCCAAGTGAGTGTGTGAAAGTCTAGATTACCACTAGTTTTAAAAAACTAAAAAGTGGCCTCGTAGATCCAAACAACTAAGATGTTGAAGAAAAACTTGAGATAAGATTAATATTGAAACCACAAATCCTTATCTAACACAATGAATCTTTTTTTTGTGAAACCATACCTATTTTATTGATTGAAGCGATTGCCAAGTTCCTAACTCTTAAAAAGAACAAAGCTTGCAACAAAGAATTCCAATGGGCTTACTCGCCAAAATCAATGGCCTATGCGGTGTCGAACTGCGACCTTAGCGTTATTGCACGACGCTCTAACCAACTGAGCTAATAGGCACGAAGATTGAAAAGCTGCATTTTCTAACCTCTCCAAGTGTTTTATCGGCATGCGGTTTTGTTACTTTTTTGACATCTCGCGAAGAACGAAACAATGATCTTTGCGACAACATGAAATGCATTACTACGAGTTGCAAAGCAAGTGAGTGTGTGAAAGTCTAGATTACCACTAGTTTTTAAAAACCTAAACTGGCCTCGTAGATCCAAACAACTAAGATGTTGAAGAAAAACTTCAGATAAGATTAATATTGAAACCACAAATCCTTATCTAACACAATGAATCTTTTTTTTTGTGAAACCATACCTATTTTATTGGCGAAGCGATTGCCAAGTTCCTACTCTTAAAAAGAACAAAGCTTGCAACAAAGAATTCCAATGGGCTTACTCGCCAAAATCCAATGGCCTATGCAGGTGTCGAACCTGCGACCTTCGCGTTATTAGCACGACGCTCTAACCAACTGAGCTAATAGGCCTGAAGATTGGAAGCTGCATTTTTCTAACCTCTCCAAGTGTTTTATACGGCATGCAGTTTTGTTACTTTTTTTGACATCTCGCGAAGAACACGAAACAATGATGCTGACAACATGAAATGCATTACTACGAGTTGCAAAGCCAGTGAGTGTGTGAAAGTCTAGATTACCACTAGTTTTTAAAAAACTAAAGTGGCCTCGTAGATCCAAACAACTAAGATGTTGAAGAAAAACTTCAGATAAGATTAATATTGAAACCACAAATCCTTATCTAACACAATGAATCTTTTTTTTGTGAAACCATACCTATTTTATTGACGAAGCGATTGCCAAGTTCCTAACTCTTAAAAAAGAACAAAGCTTGCAACAAAGAATTCCAATGGGCTTACTCGCCAAAATCCAATGGCCTATGCAGGTGTCGAACCTGCGACCTTCGCGTTATTAACCATACCACGCGCTCTAACCAACTGAGCTAATAGGCCTGAAGATTGAAAGCTGCATTTTTCTAACCTCTCCAAGTATTTTATACGGCATGCAGTTTTGTTACTTTTTTTGACATCTCGCGAAGAACACGAAACAATGATGCTGACAACATGAAATGCATTACTACGAGTTGCAAAGCCAGTGAGTATGTGAAAGTCTAGATTACCACTAGTTTTTAAAAGACTAAAGTGGCCTCGTAGATCCAAACAACTAAGATGTTGAAGAAAAACTTCAGATAAGATTAATATTGAAACCACAAATCCTTATCTAACACAATGAATCTTTTTTTTTGTGAAACCATACCTATTTTATTGACGAAGCGATTGCCAAGTTCCTAACTCTTAAAAAGAACAAAGCTTGCAACAAAGAATTCCAATGGGCTTACTCGCCAAAATCCAATGGCCTATGCAGGTGTCGAACCTGCGACCTTCGCGTTATTAGCACGACGCTCTAACCAACTGAGCTAATAGGCCTGAAGATTGGAAGCTGCATTTTTCTAACCTCTCCAAGTGTTTTATACGGCATGCAGTTTTGTTACTTTTTTTGACATCTCGCGAAGAACACGAAACACATGAAATGCATTACTACGAGTTGCAAAGCCAGTGAGTGTGTGAAAGTCTAGATTACCACTAGTTTTTAAAAGACTAAAGTGGCCTCGTAGATCCAAACAACTAAGATGTTGAAGAAAAACTTCAGATAAGATTAATATTGAAACCACAAATCCTTATCTAACACAATGAATCTTTTTTTTTGTGAAACCATACCTATTTTATTTTGAAGCGATTGCCAAGTTCCTAACTCTTAAAAAAAGAACAAAGCTTGCAACAAAAGAATTCCAATGGGGCTTACTCGCCAAAATCCAATGGCCTATGCGGGTGTCGAACCTGCGACCTTAGCGTTATTGTACGGCTCTAACCAAGCGAGCTAATAGGCCGAAGATTGAAAGGCTGCATTTTCTAACCTCTCCAAGTGTTTTTATACGGCATGCGGTTTTGTTACTTTTTTGACATCTCGCGAAAAACGAAACAATGATCGCGACAACATGAAATGCATTACTACGAGTTGCAAAGCCAGTGAGTGTGTGAAAGTCTAGATTACCACTAGTTTTTAAAAGACTAAAAGTGGCCTCGTAGATCCAAACAACTAAGATGTTGAAGAAAAACTTGGATAAGATTAATATTGAAAACCACAAATCCTTATCTAACACAATGAATCTTTTTTTTTTTTGTGAAACCATACCTATTTTTTTGAAGCGATTGCCAAGTTCTAACTCTTAAAAAGAACAAAGCTTGCAACAAAGAATTCCAATGGGCTTACTCGCCCAAAATCAATGGCCTATGCGGTGTCGAACCTGCGACCTTGGCGTTATTGTACACGACGCTCTAACCAGCTGAGCTAATAGGCACGAAGATTGAAAAAGCTGCATTTTCTAACCTCTCAAGTGTTTTTTATAAAACGGCATGCGGTTTTGTTACTTTTTGACATCTCGCGAAGAACACGAAACAATGATCGCGACAACATGAAATGCATTACTACGAGTTGCAAAGCGGTGAGTGTGTGAAAGTCTAGATTACCACTAGTTTTTAAAAAGATAAAAAGTGGCCTCGTAGATCCAAACAACTAAGATGTTGAAGAAAAACTTGAGGATAAGATTAATATTGAAACCACAAATCCTTATCTAACACAATGAATCTTTTTTTTTGTGAAACCATACCTATTTTATTATTGAAGCGATTGCCAAGTTCCTAACTCTTAAAAAGAACAAAGCTTGCAACAAAAGAATTCCAATGGGCTTACTCGCCAAAATCAATGGCCTATGCGGTGTCGAACCTGCGACCTGATGCCAGCGTTATTAGCAACGGCGCTCTAACCAAGCCTGAGCTAATAGGCACGAAGATTGGAAAAGCTGCATTTTTCTAACCTCTCAAGTGTTTTATTCGGCATGCGGCATTTTTTGTTACAGTTTTTTTTTTTGACATCTCGCGAAGAACACGAAACAATGATCGCGACAACATGAAATGCATTACTACGAGTTGCAAAGCCGGTGAGTGTGTGAAAGTCTAGATTACCACTAGTTTTTAAAAAACTAAAGTGGCCTCGTAGATCCAAACAACTAAGATGTTGAAGAAAAACTTGAGATAAGATTAATATTGAAACCCCAAATCCTTATCTAACACAATGAATCTTTTTTTTTTGTGAAACCATACCTATTTTATTGTGAAGCGATTGCCAAGTTCCTAACTCTTAAAAAGATCAAAGCTTGCAACAAAAGAATTCCAATGGGCTTACTCGCTCCAAAATCTAATAGGCCTGAAGATTGATGTCAAACTGCGACCGTCATGTTAATAGCGCGGCGTTCTAACCAAGCGAGCTAATAGGCCATTGATTTTGCAAAGTAAGCCCATTGGAAGGCATTTGTTGCAAGCTTTGTTTTTTTGTTAAGAGTTAGAACTTGTGCCAATAAAATTTATGGTTTCACAAAAAAAAAAAGATTCATTTGTTAGATAAGGATTTGGGGTTTCAACCATTAAGTTAAGTTTTTCTTCAACATCTTAGTTGTTTGGATCTACGAGGAATTCCATTTTAGACTTTTAAAACTAGTGGTAATCTAGACTTTCACACACACACTCGGGCTTTGCAACTCGTAGTAATGCATTTCATGTTGTCGGCATCATTTTTTCGCGGTTCTTCGCGAGATGTCAAAAAATAACTAAACCGAAATGCATACTTCAATAAAACACTTGGAGAGGTTAGAAAATGCAGTTTTCAATTTTTTAGGCCTATTAGCTCAGTTGGTTAAAGCGCCGTATAAAAACTTGGAATAAGATTAAGGTTCGACACCGCGATAGGCTATTGGATTTTTTGGTGAAAAGCCCATTGGAATTCAAGTTCTTTTTTGTTGCAAGCTTTGTTCTTTTTTAAGAGTTAGGAACTTGGCAATCGCTTCGTCAATAAAATAGGTATGGTTTCACAAAAAAAAGATTCATTGTGTTAGATAAGGATTTGTGTCTTATCTGAAGTTTTTCTTCAACATCTTAGTTGTTTGGATCTACGAGGCCACTTTAGTCTTTTAAAAACTAGTGGTAATCTAGACTTTCACATACTCACTGGCTTTGCAACTCGTAGTAATGCATTTCATGTTGTCAGCATCATTGTTTCGTGTTCTTCGCGAGATGTCAAAAAAAGTAACAAAACTGCATGCCGTATAAAACACTTGGAGAGGTTAGAAAAATGCAGCTTCCAATCTTCAGGCCTATTAGCTCAGTTGGTTAGAGCATCGTGCTAATAACGCGAAGGTCGCAGGTTCGACACCTGCATAGGCCATTGGATTTTGGCGAGTAAGCCCATTGGAATTCTTTGTTGCAAGCTTTGATCTTTTTAAGAGTTAGGAACTTGGCAATCGCTTCGTCAATAAAATAGGTATGGTTTCACAAAAAAAAGATTCATTGTGTTAGATAAGGATTTGGGGTTTCAATATTAATCTTATATTATAATGTTATTGTGTAAGTGTTGGACCCAGCCCTAATTTGGGCGGCCCAGATTTGATGAAATCAATGGAAGAGATGATGCCACGTAAGATTCTTTAAAATAATATGGTTTTTTTTTGCTAGGGTTAGCGAGGGCGGCAGTGCACAGGAAGTCCGGCATGCACCTTCAGTGGACGTTTGAGGTTTTGATGCTGCTAGACTTCCTTTGATGCTCCCTTTGGTGCAGAAAGTAGTCTTGGCGGCAAAGAGATGTGCCGAGTTTGAATACATTCCCAGTCCATGCCTCACCCTCACAGCTTGGCCATCATATCCCAGAACCGAACTCAGATGGTTGGTATCGTGGCTTCTGATATGCGGCAGCAGAATTCCGCCTTCAAGGTAAGTGGATTTTGCCATTTTTTTTTTGCCCTATCGGTTGCTCCAGAGGCCAGTCTCTTGCCGATTTGCTTTCCTAAGGGGCTATGGAGACGGCAGAGGCTATGGCACTTGATCCCTGTATTTTAGGGAGCCGAAAGGAAGAAATTTGTATAGAACTCACGTATTCGCATTATCTCTTATTTGGAGCATCATCTCACGGATCACCGGGGCAAACCCACGCATCTGGAAACCTCTGTTATCATATGCGTGAGAGGGGGCTTACAATATTAACATACCCTTGTTGCAATGATTCGAGCAATAATACCCTGGTTATCGTACCCTGGTTATATTAACATACCCTGGTTATCGTATTAAGAGCACTTCCAAGGCTGTACCTGAAGGCCAGGAAGCCACGTCCAAAAACACTCAATGGATCGACCTTCTTTAGTTTTTGGTATGCCACTTACTGTATCAACGTCTATGATGTGGCAAAATAATTCTTTTTTTATTCCCTTGATGTCGTGGAGCAAAAGCAGAAGCATACTCTTTGGATGTCTGCAGATCGGAAGCAGAACTTTTTTTTGATTTTGTGTTGTCTGATTCATTCCAGCAATATTTCACATGATTTGCCTCTTGCTATGATCTACCCAGATTCAAAGCCTTTGCCCAAGGATGGTTAAAAATGCCAGTTCATAGCTTTGTCGGAGTTGAGTTCTTCAGAGGATTTCTACGTTAATGGCAGGTAATTGCTACATGTAATTATTTTTACTATGAATTGTGCTTTAAACTGTAGTTGTTTTGATCTTAGCTAGCTTATAATATAGGGATCCACTTCACGAACGTGTGCTTTTAGAGCTGGGTCTCTATCTACGTCAGCTTATAGTTAGATATTGCCCTTAGAATTGGTCTGGTTGAAATAGGACATGGCAGAGTTAGTTGCAGATCATTAGGTGTTTTCATTCTGTCTAAAGCAGAATATAAAGATTTTGTCTTTCGCTTTTAGGGTCGAACTGTGTCCAACGGCCATGTACAAATGCACAAAAGGGATTTGCCATTTCGTCAATTCTCTATTCCAAATTGTTTAAGCTTGGTGGGACAAAGCTTGGTTAGGAACATTTGCATTGGTTGCTATTTTGATTGAATTTGCTGGTATATGATTGTGAATTTCTGCAGGAGTCTTCAAACTGGCCATATGTTCAGCCTTCCATCAGAATGTGCATGGCAGCAGATATGTTTTGTGATGAATACCATCACATCAAGCTAAAGATATGAGGTTATGTCTCCAGCATCCTCCAGAGATATATCTGAAAATGTTTATTGTAATTCAACAAAGAATCTGTTGTTTTCAACAAAGGATATGTTTATTTGCTTTGGATTTGATAGGGATTGAAATGTTTTTTGACTGTTAGAATAGTTGGGAGCAGCATAGTCTTATTTCTTGCATGGTAGTCAGGAGACCCAAGGTGTGCAAGAATAAAATCCTATTTGACTACATGTGTGCTACCTGCAAAAGACCATTTCGTCCATGTCAAGAATCATATGAGGGATGCAATTTCGGTGATATTCAAACAGGTAAGATAGCATGCAAAGTTTGAGATGGTCTGTAGACTAAATGTTCATTTTCTAACATTAAAGCACATCAGGCTTTGTCAGCATTTTAACATATTTAGCTTCATCGGATAAGGAGTTTCGGCCACACTTACAAATATTTACCCTCTACAATAGCAACATGACACAAATGTTTAGATGTCCCTGGTACATGTCAAATTCTGCAATGGATTGCCCAATGTGACAGCGCATGTATAAAGAAACATAATACAAAGATTTACATTAACCCAAATGTGCCTTGCAGTGTCAATTTGTTGTATCATGTATAAAGATGCGCTATATTTGTCTAGATCCATAAGCAGATTAGTAGGTCTTTCTAAGAACCTGTAAGCATATATCAGCATTGCCCTGTGCCAGAAGTGTAATTTATATTTTTTCAAATAATCCTCTTATGGAGTATGCTGATCTATAAGAAAGACTCTAAGTTCATGTAACAAAGCTAGCATGACATGGAATATTGTGCAAAGACAATGTCAAATGTAATTATTGCATATATAAAATATACAATAGTTGTTTCAAAAAATCATCTTTGCATATACAATAGTCATTTCAAAGAACTATACAACATTTTTAAATGTTGATAAACCCAATAAACAAAGCTCAAAGGGCCCATCGGCTATAAAAAAAATATGCAAACAGATAATTAATTAAGCTAGGCAAAAAATGGCCGTTGAAATAGCTCAAAAAAGAAGTTGGGATATCCCACAAATAATTATTATATGGCCAACAAGTTTCCAACATTTACAGTTACCAAATTACAATTATATGGCAGGCTTTGGGTAAATTTGTAAAATGCTTAGAACTTCCTGTGAATATGTCTAAGAATTAGTGCAAAGGTATCTTTGCATGGAAATTGAATAAAATAAACCAACAGGAGCTACATGAATTATGCAGGTCGCAAACAAATGATTGGACTTGATTTGCATACTCTTACAGCAGGTTATAGTTACATGTCCCTACAGGGATAACTTCATCTTTTTAGAACACTCAACGAGTTATGTTTGGAGACAAAGGCTGTCATAGATTAACTAGTAACGGTGCCCAGCGTTGCTGGGCAAAATTTGGGAACATGTAAATTTTGGGAACTTGTACAATCTAACGGAACTTGCTGGGAACATATTATGTTGTCTTGCTGAGCTTATTTCCCGAGCTTAATTTATTTTGGGAGCTTATTTGGCATACATTTTCCTCCTAGCTATTTGCACGACGTTTAATTCATCAGCAATATAAATATACTTATTAGTTTGCACTCCAAGTAATTCCATTTCTTACTTTGACAAAATTTGTAGCTATTTCTCGCACTAACTCTCTCTTGATTATGCTCCTAGCATCAAAACATTGATTACAAAGGTAAACACTTTATACTGTCATAAGAAAATGTAGAAGGAACTGAAAGAATTTGCCAGACGTTGATGAAATAAAATTACATCGTGCATAATGGAGCCTCGATTAATGGTTGTGGAAGTCCCATGTCTGCTTACATGGTGCATTCTAGAATGCCCTGCCCTGCCCATTCCCATTCTATCTAACAAAGCCTTTATCACATATTGTGAGTATTTTTTTTTTTTTTTTTTTTTTTTTTTTTTGAAGGCAAGATATTTTTATTTTTATTAATAATATGTAATAAATACATTTATTCAAGGCTCTGTGATAGCCAGATAACCTACACATGTCAGCACACATGCTCAGATCCCTTAATGGATCAAATATAGCAATCCCGCACTATGAACCCAGATGCGCGAACAGAAAATAGCAAAGCTCCATAAAATCATTAGAAGCAAGATATCATGTGACAGACTGAAGACGACACCACCTAATGTTCCACCCCGGAGATACAAGTAGAGAGGCAAGTACAAAGAAAGCTTCCTTCCACGCGTTAACTAGAACCTGCAATCACATATGCGTCAAGATACTAGAGGGAGGGCACAACAACCCTCACCGTCTTCTCCAACCCATATGCCGCTAAGGCCCTCCCCAAATAAATGGGTGGTCCACATCTCTTGCACTTATCCACTCGCTTGCTTGAGTTTTCGTCTCCCTTGATGCTCTTACCAGCTATAACACCACTTGATCCTCCCGTACCAAGTGGCTAATAGATATCCTGCTTGTTCCTGACCTTGTTTCACTAAGCTTTCTCTAAATCCCACACCACCTCCTAGCTGGGATAGGAGAGGGCGACATAAAATAGCAGAGCTCCCACTAGATCCATATATTATGCTTAAGAATCCGCTGAAGAAAGCTAGACTTAAAGATATTGCAAATTTAAACACTCAAGGCTGCCACTTCTCCAACTCATGCTCCATACTAAGGCCTTCTTTCTTCCTACAGTCTACTGAATGCACCTTTTCCACATAAAGTAAACTGCTCAATCCAGAAGCCACTACATTCCAAATTATCCTGGCTACTAGATAGATGCTGCAACATTGAAGCACCCGAGATGCCGGCTCAATAAATCTAGGGCACTCTTCCTGCTGCCCCAAATACTCGCAGCCAAAGCGACCAGAATTGTATTCTGAAACATGACTAAGTGAAGCAACTACTCTCGAATACTGAAACTGCAATGCCCTTGTCCTGCCCATCCACAAGGAACCCTAAACATTAACACCTGGACATTGTGAGACAAAGCTTCTTCCATGTCTAGAAACCGAGGGCAACCTCTGTAGGCACATACCCAAGCCTTCCCATAAGCAACAAAGAACCAGAGTATAACAAGAAAGCATAGCCCTGCAATGAGTGCAGCAAACCTTAACTGCAATGAGTGCAACAAAATTCCTGCCTGCAATGAGTGCAACAGTCCCTAGCATGACTACAATGAGTGCAGCCATCTGAATGCCTACGAATCTGTTAATTAAAAGCCACTGGCCCAATGTATACACAAGGAAAAGAGGATATACCACAAGGAAACAGTCCACGAAACCACTGCCCTGTAGCAACCATCAGACAAAAGGCATGCAACCCAGCAAAAGATGACCTCAGATGCCCGATAGAAGCAAAGAAACACAATAGGTAAGCTATATAAGCTTACTTCTTGACGAATCTGAACTGTATCAGAGCTTGAACTGCTCGAACCTCCACCAAACACATGACAACAATCTAAAATAACATATCTTACCCCTGATAAGATCATCCAAGAGCGGGTAGCAGAAGTAGCGGCCATACTCCAGCCGGCCTTCCCTTTTGCAAATGATCTCTGCCAGGGTACACCATTCTAGACACAACCATAAGTTTGGGGAAGAAGAAAGCGGCTGGGTCGTAATTGCTTTCCAAAGGCGAGGCACTATCGCCGATCCCAAGCAGGCAGGATGACGCCGCCGCCCTAGACTGCTCCTAGGGTTTCCATCCCATATTGTGAGTATCACTTGCGTCCTCTTGATAGTTCACCCTACATTATAAAACGAATTGGGCAAAACATAGAAGCATGTTAGCTAACTTAACTTCAACTTAACCTGTTCATCTTTGAATATATATAATGCAATTGTTTCTCACATGACTATATATTGTTTTGAAGGGGTGAAGCCTTCTTTGTATAAGCACTGCCATAGTTGGATTGTATAATGCATTTTAAAGCATTGTTTTGTTACATAATGACAAATAGACTGCAACTTGGGCATATGTCATAAACGGTTGCTTGCTTATGCTTCCAAAAGCGGTATCCACCTCCCAGGTCTAGTTAATTTTTACCTTACTTGGCCATGGTCTAATGGTATCATGGGTACCGCTACCTTGAGTGCTTTTGAGAAATGAAGATAGAGCCTTCTTTGTATAAACCGCCATAGTTTGCATAAGTAATTGCATAATGCATTTTGCAACATTTTTCTCATACATAATGACAAACGGACCCAACTAATCGGTTGCTTGTTTATGCTTCCAACAAAGCGGTATCCTAAATGGGATCCGAAGTTCCATAAATACCTACACAATTATACAAAGCGGTTTGATAAGATGTCTCGCTGCAATTAAAGTCAACATAAAGCATGTGGGATTTGTAAACTTCCCATCTCCCAATAGTCTAGTTATGTTTTACCTTACTTGGCCATGGTCTAATGGTATCATGGTACATCACGGGAGGTATCCGCCCTTTTCTTATTAGCAAGGTCCCGCACAACATTACATCAATGGCGCAACCGCTTGTGTAACACTATAAAATGAAAAGAACCATGCAAATGGAATCCCTTACCTAGAACAGATTCATTTTAATCCCATGTATGCTTGACCAAATCCCCGTCACCATGGTCCTTTACAACGCCGTCCCCCGTTACGTACACCAATACCTAATCCAGAATCTCCACTAAATGGCAATCTCCAACCATAGTAGCCCATTTGTGTAAATATGATATACATTATTATTTCATGCAATCAAGAGATCTTGATAATGATTTAAATTGAGAACTTGGTAAGAATTGATCTTGATGCAACACCTGATGCTTGGGCCAAAGAAAAGCTCGAAGTTCACCTCCATGGATCTTGTAGAAGCCCTAGATTTGCTACACCGCATCCTCAAAGATAGAGAGCATAGCTAGCACCTTTTCAAACTTAAGCCTCAAAGCTCGATATGCTCCAACCTCATGCTTGGCTCCTACCATCAAAAGAAATCGTGAAGGTAAGAGAAAGAGGGGTTAGGGTTCAATCCTCTCCGCATAAAGTTGCATACCGCTCATTGCGGCTTGATACTGATAAGCCGAGCTTCTTTGTGGCTCGACAAAAACAGCCTCACCCGGATAGCATGCTAGAAACGGTTTGGAATACCCTGGCTTTTGCCGAAGTCAGACCAAAGAGGGCACTTCCGGTAGACCCAACATGCTGCCGAAGATCAAGATGCCCGGTTCATGCAGCCATTGGTAAGATAAATCCGAACCCAGGGATAAACACGTTCCTTCTTTAGGGTTAGATCGAGATCTAGAAATGAAAGCGAAACTCGTCCGTTAGATCTGCTCAATCCATCGTAGCCGTTCGATTTAGGGCTGGGTCCAACACTTACACAATAACATCTTATATTACTAGTAATGGTGCCCAGCGTTGCTGGGCAAATGTTGGGAACCTGTCAAGGATGTTGGTCTTTATTGATATGAAGTCATTTCTCACACATGCAAACTTATTAACAATTTGCTATCTTCAAAGCCAGTCTTCGTTTAACAATTTGCTATCTTCAAAGCCAGTCTTCGTTATCCCTGCTTCTACTTCCATCATCCACTGTTCAAAGTAAATAACAGAATACCTTTTAAAAACCTTATGAATAAGCAAGCAAATCTGCAATGTGCTCTGCTAGCTTCCACCATAATCTGAAGCTTGGCATTGTAGCAGACGTGATCGGCTCCAGGTAACGAAGTTGCTCAAACAAAAGAAAGGAAAAAGAAAAGGGCAAGATGAGCATGGACTATTTGGACCGTCGAAATAACTTGTAAGCCAAATCTAGGTGCCCAGCGTTGCTGGGCATAACTTGGGGAACCTATAAGTTAAAACCCTTACCTGTGACAACTCTGAAGTCCCAATATGACCTTTAAGTTGTGCATGATGGAAAGGAAAGTTGTGCATGATGTCTTCCTTTCCAGTTTATCATGAATGAATAAACCCTTTTTTTGTGTGTGTTGTGATGAAATTTAATTTAAATAAATCCTGTCTGATTGTCTTGGTAGCAAGTTTTCACAAGGATTTACCCTGAAGGAAATCCTTTGTGAATACTGGTGCACCTTTATCTTTTATCTGTTGCAGTCTGTATGCCCTTTTGGAACCAACGGCATGTAAACCAAGCCGTCCTGCATCTTTCCCAATCTTATCTAGAACCGAAAATTCCTGTGTTATTAGCAATTTCACTTGTCGGTAGAGGTCTAAGAAGGATTAAGAGTAAACTAAATGCAAAATCTAGGAGCTAGAAGCATCCAATCGGCCTGTTCCTGGTACCCTTAAGCCAGTTTCGATTTCGGCCTGTTCTTTTCGGAAAACTGCCTTGGTTTGAAACTTAACTTGCAAAAAAAAAACAAAATAGAGATGAGGAAGGTGTAGAATTGACAATAATCATGCCGATTTGGCCATGCCATAGCCAAGCTAGGCCTGTTCTTGCCAGAAAACCCCATTTGCTTGAAGATTGAGCCTGGAAAATCAAACGGAGGAGGGATTCGATTAGGCTAGGCCATTGTCGATCCGCCATACTGTAAAAATCGAAGATGAGCTGATCTGCAAGGCCGTGACCCTCCAAAGAAGAGCAGTATTCTGCCATAGCCACTGCCCCTTTACACAGGTCGTACCCTGCCCTGTTCTAACTAAACAATCTGAAGATAGGACCTTTGCTTCTTCGACTTCATGTCGATTCAATTTGTAATGGATCAGCTGGACGGAACCCAACGGAAGAAGGTGAAGCCGAAAACAGAGGAAGCGTTGCAGCAGAAAGAAAAAGAACCCTTAGGTTCGAAAATCTGAGCCAGATAAAAAGGAACCCAGCTCAACTCCGACGGATAGGGTTTGTAAGTGAAGAAGGACTCAACTCCGACGGATAGGGTTAGGGTTTTTTCTGGAATGATCACGACCGTCTATTCAAAGAGTTAATGTGGGCCGCCTGATCTAGGGCGCGGTCCATTACACAACATCCTTTATTATAAAGTTTTAGTGTATGTCGTGCATAAAACCCTAAAATTTTCGACGGCCCAGATTTGATGAAATCAATGGAAGAGATGACGCCACGTAAGATTCTAAGGTTTTTTTGGGCTAGGGTTAGCGAGGGCACCTTCTCCAATCCGGCAGGAGTTTTTGCCATGGCGGAACAGATGGAGCTTAGAATTCAAAGGAATCACGATTTGTTGCACCTTTGTTAGCGTGAGAAAAACCCCAACAAATCGATGTGCTCGCCATTGCGGCTATCTATGGTTCGTCCCAGCTCCCAGGTTGGCTTTTCTTTTGAAGGTTTGTCTTAAGCCATCCCTATTAACAAATCTATGTTCTGTTCGTATTAAGCAATCCTACAACTATGTCAAGCATTCAGCTATGGCATCCGTGGAAATCCGGTGAGCTAACAAAACATTTCTTTTATGCTTGAAAGTTATTATTCCAGCTTCTTTTTCTTTAGGGTTTTTTCTTTTCTTTTCTTTAGGGTCTTTTTCCTTGCTCGACCGACGGTGATGCAACAATCAGCAGAAGATCCGCAGAAACTGGGGTGGTCCCGTTGTCGGATGTGTTCTTCATCAAGATCTTCACGTTCTGGCCACAGTTTTGAGCTCTTGGAAATGGCGTAGGCGGCTACTGTTCATTCTCGATTCTCCTTCCTTTTATCAGGTTTGTTATTGCATATATCAGGTTATGGCAAACGCATATTCTTCAGGCCCTGGAGGTCTATAGTGCTTGCTCAAGAATGACTGGAGTTGGTCTATCGGAACGACTGGATATGGTTTATTGGCAATCTTTGTTACAAGCTTTATCCAAAGAAGGCAACCGGACTTCAGCAAGTTTAAACTGGTTGGCACTATCAGATAAGCTGCAAAGTTGACAACTTTAAATTTTTATCTAGACACACCAACGCTAGGCTATGCACTCTGTTGTTTCAGAAGATGATCATGCTCTTCTTGTGTTGCATCCATCTTCTGGCACAAAATGCATTTTATAACTCTGTTTTGTAACTCCATTTTTATTGTGGGCTAGAGGAATACCGCTTTCGGTTAAAAAAAATTTTAAACATTCAAGAAGTATGGCTAAGATCGTTGGCAACAGTTTTCTACCCTTCCATGTTGGAATTTCCCACTATTAGAACTGCGATGCTTGCATGTCATGGGAAGATAAGATTTGCAATTAGCAATATGAAATTAACCTGAGAATTATTTTGTCTAAGCTTTTCGTTTGTCTAAACATGCATGTGCAATAGGTTTTGAAAGTATGGACGAAGCAGCACATTACATGAGTGGGGTACCTTTTTATCTCTTCCTCAACATTGTTTATGAACATTTTTATAACTTCTCTGATTGTTGTTCCTTTTGTGGATTAGCTTTATGGATCACTTGGACTTGGATTTCTCTCACATTTTGAGCAAAACTACCATTGTTATTCTTCCACTTTTATTGACAAGGTATATATATCTTGCCCAATATATGATCATTGACATTAATATCATAATCAATATGTTATTTATTATTCAGGCACATTGGAGTTGGGTGATTATGTCAATCTGTATTGTAGCCAAACATTTGCAGTTTGAAGATTCATATATGCAGATGAAATTTAATCTCTTGATACAGGCCTGTAGCAGGAGTGCATTCATGTCTAAGAACCATTTGGCATCAGTTCTTCCATATTACCCAGCAGACTAAAACCTTACAAATACTAAAAGCCCACTTCTTAAAACATGGCCATCTAGAAAAACATTTCCTTGGAACTTCCTGCCATTTTAAAATCTAAATTTAGTACACAGGATTCACGCAGCTTTGATGCTATAGCAAAGGCATCTGCTTCACGAGACCATTAAGCTGTTGACATGAAAGAGCATAACTAGAATAAAAGTGAGCAAGGCAAGTTCATTTAAGATCTTATGAGCTGCTTGCAAAATGAACTGCTCCATTTTCCAATCGCTATAGGGATACATGTTCCAGACACATGCCAATATGACCCCATGGAAGAGGCCAACAAGTCATGTAAAGATGCTTACAATTGTATTACAGACAGGAGAACCAACTTGGTGCCAGTAGTAAACTTTTAGATAAAGTGATCATCATCATTTGCCTTGCAATCTGACAAAGCAAAAGATCATTAAAAAAACCCCTCACGCTCATCAGAGTTTATAAATTTACAACATGACTGGTGATAAATCTAATCTTACATTGACGAGGTATTGCAGATTGTAGGTTGAATTTTGAAGGCCTCTTCCATCAACGTAGAGCAATTGGGCATGTAGATTTCCCACTGCAGACATTATGGATCTCTCAAAATCATTTGATGAAATAGGTAAAGCTTCATGTGACGAAAATCTTTGCTGTTATTACGAGGCTTTTATATAGCCATCGTGAATCTTAAAGGATGACATCCTTTAAGATATTGTCTATATCTACTGTATTGTCTATATCTATTAGCTATTTATAAGATATATCACCCATTTAATATCTATTAGCTATTTATAAGATATATCACCCATTTATCCCCAGCAAAGTAGTCAAATGCTTTGTAACATAGTAGTCAAATGCTTTGTAACATGCTTCATAGAAAAGTATTCATTTTCGTGAATATAACATATTCTGTTCAAGTAGTTCTATTTTTTAATAACCTCTGCACATCTACTATTATCTTTCTCAAGATATACCCCTTTAGCCAATAAATGATTTCTACAGTTGTAGTCAATGCTTTGTAACATGCTTCGCGGAAAGCACCCACTTTGTTGAGTATAGCATATTCCATTCAAGTTTCTGTTTTTCAGGAGTTTTTGCACATCTACTATTATATGAATGTAGTTTATCTTTAGAAATATGACAAACAAATAGTTCTTGACTGTTATCCAATTGGGAAGTAATATAATTTTTACAGGAATCTTTAAAATTGTTATGCATTCTCTATGGGAGATATGGACAAATGCTTCACACTTCGACGAAATACATCTGCACTTTTCACTTTGGAAGTTCTGCAAATACATCAAAATCTTTGCTTGAAGCTGCAAATAGATAACATCAATAATTATATGATAAACAAAAAAGCAAATGTTTACCAAATGCCTTGGTCTTTGATAGATGTGTGTTTGACAATAAGGAACCTCTTCAAATCAAGTCCAAACATGAAATCCCTCTTTAGTTTTTCCATTCATGCTCCCCTCTCCACAAATCTTAGGAAGTTCTACACGTAATATTAAAATTCTAATTTTACGCTTTAAAATACAAGACAATTTTATATACAAAAATGTTAATAATTTTAGATAAGCAAGTTATTATATCATTTACACATGGAAACCCCCTATTGGCTTAGAAATATTCCTTAGCAATTAACGTAGATTCAAGAGTGAGGCGAGAAGCTTAGGGTACAACGAAGCTAGAAGATCCCCTGCCATCACCAGGATGCCCTTTCCCAACACTATAGCCGGGTCCATTGTTGGTTGTTTTGCAAGGTACAAAAGAGTGGCAATGGTTTTTTGGCTTGGTTTTCCCTTGCTTGGCAAGCTCTGGGACCCCATTGCTCTAGAGCAGGTCAAAATGGCCCATTACAAGGAGCACATCAACCCCGTGTTAGCCCGGGCCCACAACTATTACTCTGCGTTCCCAATTTGCGTGCGAAAAAGCGCGGGGACTCATTGCCTCCATTCGATTTTGTGCCCACCATCTTCTTTGTTCGAGGCAGGCGGGTGGATTGGGAGCCCCCCCGGGCCAGGCTCATCATGGTCTTTGTCAAACCGTGCCATTGAGGATGAGTCTCACACTTTCCGAGTTGCCGGTGTTCATCGGATCAGGCCGGATACACTCCCTTAGTAATGACGGACAATGCGTGCCCTTGCATTGTCGATGAACACACCGGCCGTTGCGATGCGCCCGGGGGTCATACATCCGGAGGTGCTGGACCTGCGGTCACATTTGCCCCTCACCGGGCCGTCTCGTCAGACTAGGCACTAAGGGGGTGGTGCATGATCAGATATATTGGGATGTTTCTCGCATTTTATATGATTAGCCGCGGTTTGTCGCCGGGTTGATTGCTGCCACGGTTTTTCCCTCGAAAACCCTTCGGGGCGGGGGTTTTTTAATCCGGGCAGTAATCCGCTTGCTGCGTTTTTGTATTGGGTCCCATAGACCGATTGGTCTCCGTGGACGATAAAAGTACCTTCCTTCCTTCCTTCCTTCCTTCCATGAATGACAAAGATTGTACAATGGATGTAGGTTTCTCATTGCTGGATTATGATTTACAGGTTTTTAAACTGTGCCCAGCAACGCTGGGCACCTTAACTATCTTATATTATAATGTTATACCGTAAGTAGTGCATCGAGCCCTAATTTGAATGGCCGAGATCATCTGGATGCATCCGAAGGCCTAGATTTATTGCACGACTTATCAACACTGTGATTGGTCATGCTTCGATCTCTTAAGGGGAAAAGGTAAATGAAAAGGGGGAAAAGGAAAAGGGAAATGGAAAGAGAGAATGTGAAGGGCAAAAAGGCATGGGGAAAAGGGAAAAGGGCAAAAGGAAAAGGGAAAAGGGTGGGGATAAGAGAAGAGAAAAAGGCATGGAAAACGAAAAAGGGAAAGGGAACCTAGGAAAAGGGCACGAGGGAAGGAGGAAGAGATAAAGTGGAAAAGGTAAATGGAAAGGGCATGAAAAAAAAAGGAAAGAGGAAAAGGTTGAAAAAAGGAGAAAATGAAGGAGAAAAAAAGCATGGAAAAGGGGAGGAGAATGGGAAAAGGGGGAAAAAGAGAAGCGTTGAGGAAAGTGGAAAAAAGAAGGGACAAATGGCATAGGAAAAGGGAAAGGGAAGGGAAAAAATGCATCAAGAAAAGAGGAAGAGTGAAAGGTTGGAAAAATGAGGAAAAGGGAAGGGACAAGGGGGAACAAGAAAAGGATGGGGAGAGGGGAAAAGAAAATGGGTATAGAAAAAAGGAAAGTGAGAAGAAAGAAAAAGGAAAGGGAAAAGGGGGAAAGGGAACCTAGGTAAAGGTCACAAGGAAAAAGAAAGAGGGAAACGAGAAAATGGAAGGGGGAAGGGCATGAGAGAAAAGGGAAGAGAAAAATGGTGAAGAAAGGGAAAAAAGAAAAAAGGGAAAAGAAAAGGGGCAAGAGAGAAAGGGTGGGGAAAAGAGGAAAATGGGGTATAGGAAATAAGAGAATAAAACAAATGTGCAAAAGGCATGGAAAAAGGGAAAAGGAAAAGGAAAGGAAGGGAAAAAGTGCACAGGAAAAGGATCGGCAAAGGAGGAAAACGGAAAGAAAAAAATCCATCAAGAAAAGGAAACGGGAAAAAAGGGAAAGGGAAGCAGGGGAGTGATGGAGGGGAGGAAAGGGGAAAAGGACATGAGGTTAAAAAGGAAAAAGAAAAGAAAAAAAGGAAGGGTGGAAAGAAGGGATTGCACGGGAAGAGGGAAAGGGTGGGAAAAGGAGGAAAAGGAAGCACGGAAAAATAGAAAGAAGAAAAAAGGGGTGGGAAAAAGGGCATGGGAAAAGGGAAATAGAAAAGAAAAAGAATGGAAAAGGGGGGAAAGAGAGAGTATTTAAAAAGGAAAAGGAAAAGAGGAAAATGGAAAAGGGAAAAGAAAAAAGGGAACATGGAAAAGGGAAAGAGGGAAAGGGTGAGGAGATGGAAAAAGGGAAGGTAAAAAGGGCATGGAAAACGAGAGGGAGAAAAAGAAAAATGGAAGGGAAAAGGGCACACAAAAAAAGGAGGAAAAGAGTGGGAAAAGGAGGAAAAGAGAATGGAAAATAGGCATGGAAAAGGGCGAAAGAGTAAAAGGTTGAGAAAAAGGGAAGACATGGAAAAGGGTGGGGAAAAGAGAAGGCATAAAAAAAGAGAAAGGGGAAGAGGGAAAAGGTAGAGAAAGGAGCAAAAGGGAAGGGAAAAAGGTTATCGGGAACAGGGAAGGGGGAAGGAAAGGGATGGGAAATCAAGAAAACATGTGAGAAAGACGAGAAAAAAAAAAGGAAAAGAAAAAAAAAGTAGAGAAAATAAGAAAAAATGAAATGCGGGATAGAGCAAAAAGGAAAGGGAAAGGGATAGGGCTTTTCTCACTGCATCCCAAAGCATTTACAGGCTCTCAACTTATGCCCAGCAACGCTGGGCACCATTACTAGTTATAATATAAGATAATGTTGTGTAATGGACCGCACCCTAAATCGGACGGTCGAGGATTTGATTGACCAATGGTGGAGATGATGTGTGCGTGTCTTCAACTAAAATTTCATCTTGACTATGGCTTCAATATGAAAGGGAAAAGGAAAAAGGAAAAGGAAAAGGGAAAAGGGAAAAGGGAAAAGGGGAAGGGGAAGGGAAAAGGAAAAAGGAAAAGGAAAAGGGAAAAGGGAAAAGGGGAAGGGGAAGGGGAAGGGAAAAGGAAAAAGATGAAAGGGAAAAGGGAAAAAGGGAAACGAAAAAGGGAAGGAAAAGGAAAAACGATGAAAGGGAAAAGGAAAAACGATGAAAGGGAAAAGGAAAAGGAATAGGGGAAGGGAAAAGGAAAAAAGATGAAAGGGAAAAGGAAAAATGGAAAAGGGAAAACGGAAAACGGAAAAGGGAAAAGGGAAAAGGAAAAGGGGACGGGAAAAGGAAAAACGATGAAAGGGAAAAGGAAAAGGGAAACGGAAAAGGGGAAGGAAAAGGAAAATGATGAATGGGGAAAAGGAAAAGGGAAAAGGGAAAAGGGAAAAGGAAAAGGAAAAAGGGGAAGGAAAAGGAAAAACGATGAAAGGGAAAAAGGGAAAAGGGAAAAGGGAAAAGGGAAAAGGAAAAGGAAAAGGAAAAAACGATGAAAGGGAAAAGGAAAAGGAAGAGGGAAGGGAAAAGGAAAACGATGAAAGGGAAAAGGAAGAGGGAAGGGAAAAGGAAAACGATGAAAGGGAAAAGGGAAAAGGAAGAGGGAAGGAAAAGGAAAACGATGAAAGAAAAAAGGGAAAAGGAAAAAAGGAAAAAGGAAAAGGAATAAAGGAAAGATAAGAGGAAAAGGAAAGAGAAGGAGAAAAGGAAAATGGAAAGATAAAAAGAAAATAGAAAAAGGAATAGAATAGACGAGGGGAAAAGGGAACGGAAAAAGAGCGTGTAAGGAGAAGGGTAAGAAGTAAAGGTGAGAAAAGGAGAAAAAGGTAAGGGAAAATAAGAAAAGGTTGCAAAGTCTATGGGAAAAGAAAAGTAAAAAAAGGAAAAAGAGATAGGGAAAAGGGAAAAAGAGAACTTGGGAAAAGGGAACGAGAAAAAGAGAAAAAGGAAAGGGCGTGAAAAAGGGGAAAAGAGAAGGTGAAGAAAGAGAAAAAGGAAAGCAAAAAAGAGCATCGAGAAAAAGGAAGAGGAAAGGAAGGAAAAAAATGAGAAAAAGGGGGGGGGAAATTAGAATAGACAAAGGGTAGGGATAAGGAATAGGAAAAGAGGAAGGTCTTAAAAGGGCAGAAAAAAAGGGAAGAGGGAAAGGGTGAGGAAATAGAAAAAGAAAGGGAAAAGAGTATGGGAAAGGGGAAAAGAAAAAAGAAACAAGAAAGGAGAAAGTGGAAAGGGGAAAAAAGGGGAAGAAGATGGGGAAAGAAGGAAAAAAGGGTACATAAAAAAAGGTTGAGAAAAGGGAATGGAAAGAGGCATATGAAAAGCTTAAAGGAACGGGAAAGGGAAAATGTAAAAGGAAGGGGAAAGAGAAAGGAAAGGGAACATCGAAGCAAAAGGGTGGGGAAAGTATGAAAAGTGGGAATGGAAAGTTGAAAGGAAAAGGGAAGCTTGAAAAAAGGAGAAGGGAAAGCAAAAAAGAGCATGAGGAAAAGAGGAGAGAGAAATTGGGAAAAGAGATGGGAAAAGGGCACATGATCAAGAGGAAGAGTGTGGGGAAAGGAAGAAAAGGGGCACATGAAAAGGTAAGCAAAAAGAAGAAAAAAAAAATGCATGAGAAACGGGAAAGAGAAAAGGAAAAGGAAAAGGAAGAGGAAGGGGAAAAGGAAAGGGAAAAGAGAGTAGTGGAAAATGGGAAGAGCAGGAAAGATAAAAAGGAAGGAAAAAGCTGATAAAAAAAGAGAAAGAAAAAAAAAGGGAAGGGAAAGGGAAGGCAAAGGGAGGGAGAACGGGTTAAAAAAAAAAAAAAAGGGAGAATAAAAAAGAAAGAAATTAAAGGTTCTTTAATTTATACCAAAGAAGGTCGGGTACCATTACTAGTTATCTTATATTATAATGTTAGGTAATGGACCGCGACCCTAAATCCGGACGGTCGAGGATTTGATTGACCAATGGTGGAGATGATGTGTGCATGTCTTCAACTAAAATTTCATCTTGACTATGGCTTCAATATGAAAGGGAAAAGGAAAAAGGAAAAGGAAAAGGGAAAAGGGAAAAGGGAAAAGGGGAAGGGAAGGGAAGGAAAAGGAAAAAAGGAAAAGGAAAAAGGAAAAGGAAAAGGGGAAGGGGAAGGGGGAAAAGGGAAAAGGAAAAAGGATGAAAGGGAAAAAAGGGAAAAGGAAAGGGGAAAAAAAAAGGAAAACGATGAAAGAAAAAAAAAGGAAAACGATGAAAGGGGAAAGGGGGAAAAGGAAGAGGGAAGGAAAAGGAAAAAAAGATGAAAGGGAAAAGGGAAAATGGAAAAGGGAAAACGGAAAACGGAAAAGGAAAAGGGGAAAAGGAAAAGGGGACCGGGGAAAAGAAAAAAACGATGAAAGGGAAAAAAGGAAAAGGGGAAACGGAAAAGGGAGGGAAAAGAAAATGATGAAAGGAAAAGGAAAAAGGGAAAGGGAAAAGGGAAAAGGAAAAGGAAAAAAGATGAAAAGGAAAAAGGAAAAAAAAAAGGGAAAGGGGAAAAGAAAAGGAAAAACGATGAAAGGGAAAAGGGAAAAGGAAGAGGGGAAGGAAAAGGAAAAACGATGAAAAGGAAAAAGGAAGAGGGAAGGGAAAAGAAAAACGATGAAAGGGAAAAGGAAAAGGAAGAGGGGAAGGGAAAAGGAAAAAACGATGAAAGGGAAAAGGGAAAAGGGAAAAAGGAAAAAGGAAAAGGAATAAAGGAAAGATAAGAGGAAAAAGGAAAGAGAAGGAGAAAAGGAAAATGGAAAGATAAAAGAAAATAGAAAAAGGAATAGAATAGACGAGGGGGAAAGGGAACGGAAAAAGAGCACCGCGAGAAGGGTAAGAAGTAAAGGTGAGAAAAGGAGAAAAAGGTAAGGGAAAATAAGAAAAGGTTGCATGCAAAGTCTATGGGAAAAAGAAAAGTAAAAAGGAAAAGAGATAGGAAAAGGGAAAAAGAGAACTTGGGAAAAGGAACCAGAAAAGAGAAAAAGGAAAGGGCGGAAAAAGGGGAAAAGAGAAGGTGAAGAAAGAGAAAAAGGAAAGCAAAAAGAGCATCGAGAAAAGGAAGAGGGAAAAGGATGGAAAAATGAGGAAAAAGGTGGGGGGGAAATTAGAATAGACAAAGGGTAGGGAGCAAGGAATAGGAAAAGAGGAAGGCTTAAAAGGGCACGAGAAAAAGGGAAGAGGGAAAAGGGTGAGGAAATAGAAAAAAGAAAGGGAAAAGAGTATGGGAAAGGGAAAAGAAAAGAAACAAGAAAGGAGAAAGTGGAAAGGGGAAAAAAGGGGAAGAAGATGGGGAAAGAAGGAAAAGGGTACATAAAAAGGTTGAGAAAAGGGAATGGAAAGAGGCATATGAAAAGCGAAGGAATTGGGGAAAGGGAAAATGTAAAGGAAGGGAAAAGAGAAAGGAAAGGGAAAAAAGGGAACATCAAATCCTTAAAGCAAAAGGGTGGGGAAAGTATGAAAAGGGAATGGAAAGTTGAAAGGAAAAGGGAAGCGGAAAAAGGAGAAGGGAAAGCAAAAAGAGCATGAGGAAAAGAGGAGAGAGAAATGGGAAAAGAGATGGGGAAAAGGGCACATGATCAAGAGGAAGAGGGTGGGGAAAGGAAGAGGGAAGATTTAAGGTTATATCTTAAATCTTGGCTATCTTCCTTCTAGTTCGTTGAGTGTGTTGAGGAATTCCTCTAGGTTTTTACTCAATTGATTATGAAAAGATTGATTCTATTGAAAGACAAAGAAAAACCCAAAAGCAACTTTGAGTCAGCACTTTTAACAGACAAAAACAGTTATCTAACATGTTGCAAGAGCCCTTTCACATCGAGTCAACATACTCTTCAGTTTCATGTGAAGGCTCCAACAGTAGAATGCACAAAAATGATTGTATAAGCTGATAGATTATTAAAACCTCATATACCTTGGATATGGTTTTTTAAATGTAGTACCATATCACAATATAATTAGAATGTTCCCTGAAGTATTTAGTAACAACAGAGATGAACTAAAGTGGCACTCTTTAAAATATCCATTGGGACCTTGAGAAAGAAAGGTTCATGTGAGAGGCATGTAGTCAAGAACTTGAAGAAGCTCCTGTGATAGCCTGCAAAAAATATGCTTAATAATAAGACAAAAGAAAAGAGATATATCTCCATGGTCTAGATGCTCAAGTCCTTGGAGGTTATGCTTGAAAAATGTTGCAGCCTTTAGAAAGTGGAGTGGTGATTCATAACTCTCCACATTTTTAATAACAAAGTTATCGTACATGTTTTCAGCCGGTTTTCCTTAAATCTAATTAGTTTGCAGTTTTATCAACATTAGAAGAGTCTAGACCCACTTAGATGAAAAACAAAGTACCGCAAAGAGAAGTCCTATAGTTAGGAGAAGAACTGCCAAAGTAGGACAAAGGGACTCCGCACCGGATTGTTATAGCTCCCTTTGATGCAGCCCACTGAAGAACCCATACAAAGCCACTATCCCTTTGGACCAAATGCTATCCATTTTACCCAACCAAGATGGCCACTTCGTGAAATTATATGAATAATGTGATCGGCTAATTAAAAATGGCAAAACAAACATATGAACTACCAAGAAGAGGATACGCTACAGCAATTTAAAACATATGCATAGTTGATGAGAACCTTTCAGAAACATGCCGTAGCTGGTAAAAGCATTTATAACATCCTTCCGGGCATGAGAAAATAAGCAGCTAACATCTCAAACGTACCTTAAATTGACATAGTCAAAAATCGAAATCAAAGAAGCACCATTCTTTGCAAAGTCCTACATGCTCAAATATCTATAGCAAAGAAATTTATATACGCCACTTTCGAATTTGTTGAGAAGAAAGATTATATTTTGATAACCCAGGCGCCAAGCATTTTTGCTCCTGTAACCCATAAAGTTGAAACCTCGCGAAGATGCTCCATGAAACCTGCAAGGAATGAAAATAGAATGTTTGAGCCTGAATGCCCATGCTATGCTCTATCCAACTGCTTTTCAACAGATATCTTGAAATGTCAAATCCTTTGTAGGCATTATCGCAAGGTTCTAAATACCTTGTGATGGTAAACGATGTCTAGAGAACGGATACCCCAGCGACAGGCCTTTGCATGAACAGAGAAGCAGTAAAAGCTATGATGGTGTTTAGCTTTCATATTTTTGAACAAAAAAATGGATAACCCAAAAATATGATTGGGGAAGAACCTCGAATGTACTTTTAGGATGATATGCCATAAAAATAGGTGCCGGATCAATCGCCTTCTTTCATAGTAATGAGAGTGAAAAGAAATACCAAAATCAGAATAGGTTAAGCTTCGTGAGCAAGGTAAACCCCTATTAGAACTCAAAATCTTGATAATGTTTTGCTTGCTCGGTCTTGCAATGGGCTTGCCATAGCTGCATGGCGTACCTTAGAATAAGCTAAAAAACCCTAAGAAATGACAAACGTAATGCGAACGGGCTTGGCATGGCTGAGCCGTGGCATTGAGATGTGATTTTGAACCGAAGCTTTTCTCAAGTGTTATTTTTTATTTTATTTTTCTTCAAACAATGCCTTCAACATCAACCGGTTTAGGGCAAAGATGTTCCCCAGTGAAACCCCCGGCCATCACTAGTATTTTAAAACGCCTCGCTTTCGATAGGGGCCCTCAGATTTTTTATGTTGAATCTCCAAATCCCTTGAAAAATGAATCTTTTCTCACCGTCGGATCTAGGGTGGTCCATTACATAACATTATAATATAGGACTAGTAATGGTATTTACCTTCTTTGCTGGTTATAAATTAGGAACCTTTGTGGTTTCTTTCTTTTTTATTCTCCCTTTTTTTTTTCTAACCCGTTTCTCCTCCCTTTGCCTTCCCTTTCCCCTTCCTTTTTTTTTTTTTCTTTTTCTTATCACGGCTTTTTCCCTTCCTTTTTTATCTTTCCCTGCTCTTCCCATTTTTCCACTACTTTCTTTCCCTTTCCTTTTCCCCTTCCTCTTCCTTTTCCTTTTCCTTTTCTCTTTTTTCTCATGCATTTTTTCGTTCTCTTTGCTTACCTTTTCATGTGCCCTTTTTTCCTTTCCCCACCCTCTTCCTCTTGATCCCATGTGCCCTTTTTCCCCATCTCTTTTCCCATTTCTCTCTCCTCTTTTCCTCATGCTCTTTTTTTCCTTCTCCTTTTTAGAACCCCCTTTTCCTTTCAACTTTCCATTCCTTTTCATACTTTCCCCACCCTTTTGTTTTTAATGATTTGTTCCCTTTTTCCCTTTTTTTCTCTTTTCCTTTACATTTTCCTTTTCATTCTGCCCTTTCGCTTTTCATATGCCTCTTTCCATTCCCTTTTTCACCCTTTTTTTTATGTAACCCTTTTTCCTTCTTTTCCCATCTTCTTCTTTTTTTCCCCTTTCCACTTTTCTCCTTTTTTTGTTTTTTTTTTCTTTTCCCTTCCCATACTCTTTTCCCTTTCTTTTTTCTATTTCCTCACCCTTTCCCTCTTCCCCTTTTTTCTCGCGCCCTTTTCGCTTTCCTCTTTTCCTATTCCTTGCTCCCTACCCTTTGTCTATTCTAATTTCCCCACCTTTTTCCTCATTTTTCCATCCTTTCCCTCTTCCTTTTTTTCTCGATGCTTTCTTTTTGCTTTCCTTTTTCTTTTCTTCACCTTCTCTTTTCCCCTTTTTTCACGCCCTTTTCCTTTTTTTCAAAAAAAAGATTTCCCTTTTCCCAAGTTCTCTTTTTTCCCTTTTCCTATCTCTTTTCCTTTTTACTTTGTTTTTTCCCATAGACTTTTGCAACCTTTTCTTATTTTCCCTTACCTTTTTCTCCTTTTCACCTTTTTCTTACCCTATGTGGTGCTTTTTTCAAGTTTCCCTTTCCCCTCGTCATTCTATTCCTTTTTCTATTTTCTTTTATCTTTCCATTTTCCTTTTTTCTCCTTCTGCTTCCTTTTTCCTCTTATCTTTTTTCCTTTTATTCCTTTTCCTTTTTCCTTTTTTCCCTTTTTTTTCCTTTCATCGTTTTTCCTTTTTCCCTTCCCTCTTCCTTTTCCCTTTTCCCTTTCATGCTTTTTTCCTTTTCCCTTCCCCTCTTCCTTTTCCCTTTCATCGCTTTTTCCTTTTCCCTTCCCCTCTTCCTTTTCCCTTTTCCTTTCATCATAGTTTTCCTTTTCCTTTCCCCTTTTCCCTTTTCCCAAAGTTTTTCTTTTTCCCTTTCATCTTTTTTCCTTTTCCCCTTCCCCCTTTTTCCTTTTCCCTTTTCCCTTTTTCCTTTTTCCCTTTCATCATTTTTTCCTTTTCCCTTCCCCTTTCCGTTTCTTTTTCCCTTTTCCCTTTCATCGTTTTTTTTCCTTTTCCCGCCCCCTTTTCCTTTTCCCCTTTCCCTTTTCCGTTTTCCGCTTTCCCTTTTCCATTTCCCTTTTTTCCCTTTTTTTTTTTTTCCTTTTCCCTTCCCCTCTTCTTTTTTCCTTTTCCCTTTCATCGTTTTTCCTTTTTCCCTTTCATCGCTTTTTTCCTTTTCCCTTCCTTTTCCCTTCCCTTTTCCTTTTTTTTTCCCTTTCATCGCTTTTTCCTTTTCCTTCCCTTCCCTTTTTCCCTTTCCCCTTTCCCTTTCCTTTTCCTTCCCTTTTCCTTCCCCTTCCCCTTCCCCTTCCCCTTTTCCCTTTTCCCTTTTCCTTTTTCCTTTTTCCTTTTCCCTTTCCTTATTGAAGCCATAGTCAAGATGAAATTTTAGTTGAAGACACGCACACATCATCTCCACCATTGGTCAATCAAATCCTCGACCGTCCGATTTAGGGTGCGGTCCATTACACAACATTATAATATAGGACTAGTAATGGTACCTAAAGCCTTTTAATGGGCATAAATTAGGAACCTTTAATTTCTTTTTTTTTATTCTCCTTTTTTTTTTTAAACCCCTTCTCCCTCCCTTGCCTTCCCTTTTTAATTTTTTTCTCTCTTTTCTTCTTTTTATCTTTCCCCGCTTCTTCCCATTTTTCCACCTCTTTTCCCTTTCCTTTCCCCTTCCTCTTCCTTTTCCTTTTCCTTTCCTTTTTTCTTTCCCATTTCTCATGCATTTTTTTTCTCTTTTTGCTTACCTTTTATGTGCCCTTTTCTTCCTTTCCCCACCCTCTTCCTCTTGATCACGTGCCCTTTTCCCCATCTTTTTTCCCATTTCTCTCTCCTTTCATTTCCTTTTGCTCTTTTCCTTTCTCTTTTTTTCTTTTTTTCCTTTTTCCTTTCAACTTTCCATTCCCTTTTCACTTCCCCCCACCCTTTTTTTTTTATGATGTTCCCTTTTTCCCTTTTCCTTTCTCTTTCCCTTCCTTTACATTTTCCCTTTCCTGTTCCTTCGCTTTCATATGCCTCTTTCCATTCCCTTTTCTCAACCTTTTTATGTACCCTTTTTCCTTCTTTCCCCATCCTCTTCCCCTTTTTTCCCCTTTCCACTTTCTCCTTTTCTTGTTTCTTTTTTTTCTTTTCCCTTTCCCATACTCTTTTTCCCTTTCTTTTTTCTATTTCCTCACCCTTTCCCTCTTCCCTTTTTTAAAGTTGGCCCCTTTTTTCTCCTTCCTCTTTTCCTCTTTTCCTATTCCTTGCTCCCTACCCTTTGTCTATTCTACTTTCTTTTACCTTTTTTCCTCATTTTCCATATTTTTCCCTCTTCCTTTTTCTCGATGCTTTTTTTTTTGCTTTTTTTTTTTTCTTTCTTCACCCTTTCTTTTTCCCTTTTTTTTCGCCCCTTTCCTTTTTTTTCTTTTTCATTTCCTTTTCCCAAGTTCTCTTTTTTCCCTTTTTCCCCTCTCTTTTCCTTTTTTTCCTTTTTCTTTTTCCCATAGACTTTTCAACCTTTTTCTTATTTTCCTTCCATTTTTCCCTTTTCTCACCTTTTTTCTTACCCTTCTCCCCTCTTTTTTTTCCGTTCCCTTCCCCTCGTTATTCTATTTTTTTCTATTTTCTTTTATCTTTCCATTTTTCCTTTTCTCCTTCTTTTCCTTTTTCCCCTTTTTCCTTTTATTCCTTTTCCCTTTTCCCTTTTTCCTTTCATTGTTTTCCTTTTCCCTCTTCCTTTTTTTTCCCTTTTTCCCTTTCATCGTTTTTCCTTTTTCCCTTCCCTCTTCCTTTTCCTTTTTTTCCCTTTTCATTTTCCTTTCCCTTCCCCTTTTCCCCTTTTCCTTTTCCTTTTTCCTTTCATTTTTCCTTTTCCCTTCCCTTTTTCCTTTTCCCTTTTCCCTTTCCCTTTCCCCTTTCATCATTTTTCTTTTTCCTTCCCCCTTCCGTTTCCCTTTTCCCTTTCCCCTTTCATCTTTTTCCTTTTCCCATCCCATTTTTTTTTCCTTTTCCTTTTCCCTTTTCCTTTTTTTCGTTTTTCCCTTTTCTTTTTTCCTTTTTCCCTTTCTTTTTTTCCTTTTCCCTTTTCCCTTTCATCGTTTTCCCTTTTCCCTTTTCCCTTTCATCGTTTTTCCTTTTCCTTCCCTTTTCCGTTTCCCTTTTCCCTTTATAATACTAGTAATTGTGCCCAGCGTTGCTGGGCATAATTTGGGAGCCTGTAAATGTTTTCACCGAAATAAGAAAACATGTGTTAACAATTCAACTTTTGTAGCTTTTGTAACCAAGCCAGTGTTGTTGGGCTACATTTGGACCCTGTCAATGACTAACAAACGCAGTGGAAATGTAGTCAAAATCTGTAAATCAACATTAGAGGGATATGATACTAATCACTCAAAAATACTACCTTCATAATTTGTGATATCTTTGCTGAATTTTAAATCTCTCTAGGGTATGAGAATAATGGGTTAGAGATACTACCTGCGTGAAATAATTTAATTGGTATGTTGACTAAGCTTGATACACATATCTATAGGTCATGTGAGCTTTATATTAGCAAATGATGCTTAGCAATCACAAAGTGTCTATAATAATTGATGGTTGTAGACATTATCATTTGGATTAGACATATGACTTTTGTTGCAAGAGATAATGACCATATCATGTATTGCAATAACGCACAACCTACTTTAACATTGACGGGTTCATTGCTATGTCAAACAAAGGGTATTACAATCTCCATATCCTAATGATTCATTGCTATGTCAAAAGGTATTACAATCTCCATATCCTAATGATTTAACCATGTAAACTGGCTTAGATCTAGTGTGGATTGTAATGTGGATTGTAGTTGGCATCAGATAGTAATTCATTCTCTTATCAATGTGGAAAGGGGTAAGGAAAAATAAAGTTAAAGACGACTACTTACAAAATTCCATGACAAAAACCTTCACAAAAGGTAGCTAATCAATGATTACTTAAATTTAATACAATTCAATTTAATGTTGTGCCTGGCAGTTTATGACTGCTTGTAAACTCTGTACAATTCAATTTAATGTTGTGCCTGGCAAATTTTGACTGCTTGTAAACTCTGTATTTATATCTCCCAATATCTAATATAAGAAAGAACTCTGATTTGAGAAAATGGCATATCTACACAATTTGGATGACAAAAAAGAAGAAAAGAAGATAATACTTCAGCTGCAGATATAGTTGCCTGAAAAACATCTCGAATGATTGCCATGTTCATTGCAATGGCATAACTCGAATATGCCTGTTTCTCATCTTGAGAGAAAAACAGATGGATTGGTTACTAAGACCTTTTGAATATTGGTTGACAAACCAAGTAACGCAACCAGCCATTCATATAGGACAAAGAAGACAAAGAAGACATGAAATTTATAATTTTTCACTTTCCTCTGTTTCTCATACCTAAATAGCAAAAACAAAAGAGTGGAACTGGTTATACCTTGTTCAATGAGAATGGATAATGCTTCGAAAGGTGCAAACAAAACCATGCCCCTCCCATTGGCCATACCATCCGCCAATTCCATAACTGACATGTGGAATGTTTATGCCTAAATATCACCATTGTCATGCCCATACCATCCGCCAATTCCATAATTGACCTGTGGAATGTATAGAACAACAATGATATGTCAACATTTTATCATGTGAAGTTAACTCTGCAGTCTCTAGTCCTGATCAGTAATAACAAATATAACACTGACATGCAAATGCCCCGGCCTGCATCATGATGATGCTCCTGCATCATGATGATGCTCCAATACCTGCCTGAGCCATGTTGAATTTCGCATAGAGCCCTGCTATGAGACACAAAGTCTATTCTGGACATTGATGATAACATTACAGAAATATTGGTTAAATAGCTATGTAATTGGCAACGTATCACGCCAATATAGTGAATTTGAGACTTGGTTCTTTTATATATACTAAATTATCATTGCAGGCAGACCATAGGCAGCATGATCATCCCAAGACCAGTTTCGGTACTTATATAAGAGTCCCATGTTTGTTGAGATCCATCTGCTGCCCCTACCAATCCAGACATTATATCCTGTTATATCCTTAATCTGCTGCTAGGATGAACCCCAGATAATTCTTTGGTGGACTTTATACCCAGTTATCTGCATCCTGCTCTAAAAACAGAGCTATACTTATATTTGTGAAAAATTGCTTTGCAACGTGGAGCAAATTGGCTCCAACGATTTCACATGCACTCTTGTCATGCCTGATGGTTAAAGACGTGGAGGACTTTGCCCTAAATTAAACCTACTACTATCATTGGAAAGCACTCAGAGAAAGTAAAAGTTTTGGAAGCTGGTAAGAATGCTGACATGGATAATTTTGGCTTTAGTCCTCATGCACGCATATGATGTGATCGAGATGTTGCAATGCCTGTTAAGCGCATCCATAAAACTCAATAAAGCCATGTTTCTCTCTTCCATATCTTCAGAAATGCTCCAAGAATGTTAGAAGCTCGCATATATTGAGAAAGGCAGTTCCAACAACATGATTGCATTAATGGCTCATATAGGATTGCTATGAATACTAAAGACCTTATATCGCAATATTGCAAAACCCAGAAACAAATTGAGTAAACTGCAGCTTACATATAAACCTGTAAACCCTTGCAAACACATATTACCATGAAATAGAAGCAGCATGAACAGGCAACTCTACTGCAGAAAATTTCATCCACATGTAAGCAGTGTTTGAAGCTTAATGCTTTATCTGTGATTTGTAAAATGTAAAGAACATTTAAGAAGGTACAATACTCCAAAGCATCACCCTAGTGCAGTAGTATTGGTAGTTGCCTACCAAACATCAAAATAACTTTCATAAATGACGGCGGGTTTGACAATTTGTGTATTCAATCTGTGTGATTGAATGGTGATTCGCAAGGAGAATCCCAGATGTCTTAAAGAACGTTCAGCAAACATACAGAAGTTAAACTCATGCCTAATGAAGATTAAACCCTAGGCTAACAGAGAATGCACCTTAGAAGCCAACGCTAAAGCAACTTCGTCGCCTTCACGGGTTGTGAGAGACATCGCTAGAAAGCCATTCGGGCATGAAATCGATACATGGATTTAGATATGAATCATCAAGAGTGTGTGCCATCCCAAGCTCCATTCGAATCCTGTGGAGCCGAACTTGAAGAAGCGAAAGGTGCTTTAGAGAGGATAGTGACGCCGAGATTTGCCGCGATGGGTGTTGCAGACCTTGGCCTGCTCTTCCATCACTAAAGAACCCCTAAATCACTAAAGCAAGAAGAAAAGGGCTATCTGGACTGTCCAAAATTTCAACCAAATCTTGAAACAGAGAGACGAAGACCATCCCAGCATAAAATCGAACACGGATCTTACGCATCGAGCATAAATCACTTGAAGAAGTCGTCGAACCTAGCAGTGCCGTTCCACCTGTGGCGTGCATGTGGATACCACTGGAGGAATGCAGCAGGCGCCATAGGCGCCCTCGCGAACCCTAAAAAAAACTCAAAACTTTGTGACGTGGCATCATCATCGCCATTGGTTTGGTCGAATCTGGGCCGTTAAAATTAGGGCTGGGTCCAACACTTACACAATAACATTATAATATAGGATAAGATAAGATGGGATGCCCGGACTTTGTTTACTTTGTGCACTTTTTGAGGAATGATTTTATTATTTTAAATAGACTTTGGTGTTTGTTCCTTTATACTTACATAACTCTAATGCCATGTTCGTTTCCAATAACTACAACTTTATACTTTAATAACTGTATTGCCATGTCCTTTTCTACAACTATGCGCCATGTCATTTTTCAACAACTACAATTTTATACTTAAATGATTGTATTGTCATGTCCTTTTTTAACAACAACTACAAGAGTTATACGAAACGAAAGGGGGTATGGTAAAATGACGTGTGACGTGGATAAAAAGGCCCTTTTTTAAAGAACTTTCTCTTAAAATTCTCCCCTACAACGAAGATGGAAGAGAATAAGGAACACACAACTTAGGTATCGAAAGATCTTGGCATTGTTATCAACCCTAGGATAAGACATATTTTTCGTTGCATTCAAAAAGTTATATCAATTAACGTCATGCTTTTGTTTTACAGGCATCCAGAAAAATGTATCAATTAGCATCATGCTTTTGCTTTACAGGCACCTACAAAAAATGATGCGACGATATCATGTTTTCGAACACATTGCTCAGCTGGAGCAATCAACCGATGATTTATATGGTTCAATGACGTTATTCGATGTGAACTTGAATGAATGAGACATCACCCTCCTACAATTGAAGGTATTTCAAGCTATACTTTGCCAACATTTTAATGAACGAATCCAACAACATATTCTTGGCACCCGTTCATTTTTTATCCTTTGTACAGAAATTACGAGAAAAGAGTACAAATATTAAATTGATACTGCGTAATTTTCTCATTGCAGCTAGAACTTTCATAGGCTTCCAAATTATGCCCAGCAACGCTGGGCACCATTACTAGTCTTATCTGAAGTTTTTCTTCAACATCTTAGTTGTTTGGATCTACGAGGCCACTTTAGTCTTTTAAAAACTAGTGGTAATCTAGACTTTCACACACTCACTTGCTTTGCAACTCGTAGTAATGCCATTGTTTCGTGTTCTTCGCGAGATGTCAAAAAAATTAACAAAACTGCATGCCGTATAAAACACTTGGAGGGGTTAAAAAAATGCAACTTTCAATCTTTAGGCCTATTAGCTCAGTTGGTTAGAGCGTCGTGCTAATAACGCGAAGATCGCAGGTTCGACACCTGCATAGGCCATTAGATCTTGGCGAGTAAGCCCATTGGAATTCTTTGTTGCAAGCTTTGATCTTTTTAAGAGTTAGGAGCTTGGCAATTGCTTCGTCAATAAAATAGGTATGGTTTCACAAAAAAAAAGATTCATTGTGTTAGATAAGGATTTGGGATTTCAATATTAATCTTATCTGAAGTTTTTCTTCAACATCTTAGTTGTTTGGATCTACGAGGCCACTTTAGTCTTTTAAAAACTAGTGGTCGTCACACACTCACTGGCTTTGCAACTCGTAGTAATGCATTTCATGTTGTCAGCACAATTGTTTCGTGTTCTTCGCGAGATGTCAAAAAAAGTAACAGAACTGCATCCCGTATAAAATACTTGGAGAGGTTAGAAAAATGTAGCTTCCAATCTTCAGGCCTATTAGCTCAGTTGGTTAGAGCGTCGTGCTAATAACACGAAGGTCGCAGGTTCGACACCTGCATAGGCCATTAGATTTTGGCGAGTAAGCCCATTGGAATTCTTTGTTGCAACCTTTGTTCTTTTTAAGAGTTAGGAACTTGGCAATCGTTTCGTCAATGAAATAGGTATGGTTTCACAAAAAGAAGATTCATTGTGTTAGATAAGGATTTGGGGTTTCAATATTAATCTTATCTGAAGTTTTTCTTCAACATCTTAGTTGTTTGGATCTAAAAACTAGTGGTAATCTAGACTTTCACACACTCACTGGCTTTGCAACTCGTAGTAATGCATTTTATGTTGTCAGCACAATTGTTTCGTGTTCTTCGCGAGATGTCAAAAAAAGTAACAGAACTGCATGCCGTATAAAATACTTGGAGAGGTTAGAAAAATGCAGCTTCCAATCTTCAGGCCTATTAGCTCAGTTGGTTAGAGCGTCGTGCTAATAACGCGAAGGTCGTAGGTTTGACGCCTGCATAGGCCATTAGATTTTGGCGAGTAAGCCCATTGGAATTCTTTGTTGCAACCTTTGTTCTTTTTAAGAGTTAGGAATTTGGCAATCGTTTCGTCAATGAAATAGGTATGGTTTCACAAAGAGAAGATTCATTGTGTTAGATAAGGATTTGGGGTTTCAATATTAATCTTATCTGAAGTTTTTCTTCAACATCTTAGTTGTTTGGATCTACGAGGCCAGTTTAGACTTTTAAAAACTAGTGGTAATCTAGACTTTCACACATTCACTAGCTTTGCAACTCGTAGTAATGCATTTCATGTTGTCAGCATCATTGTTTCGTGTTCTTCGCGAGATGTCAAAAAAAATAACAAAACTGCATGCCGTATAAAACACTTGGAGAGGTTAGAAAAATGCAACTTTCAATCTTTAGGCCTATTAGCTCAGTTGGTTAGAGCGTCGTGCTAATAACGCAAAGGTCGTAGGTTCGACACCTGCATAGGCCATTAGATTTTGGCGAGTAAGCCCATTGGAATTCTTTGTTGCAAGCTTTGATCTTACAGTTAATATATGCTGATGATGTGGACCTCCTAGCTTACACACCAGCAGACATGCAACGACATCTCGATGCCCTGGACACATTCTGCCAAGCGACTGATATGCGCGTCAACCTGACCAAGACTAAGGTGGTTTTCATATCATCTTCACGTCAGCCGAGGGTCCCCTCCTTCAGTTACCAAGGCCAGAATGTGGAAGTTGCATCCACATACAAGTATTTGGGAGTGGAGTTTCCTTCTACTATGCACTGGGACACATCCATACGGCTACGAGTGACGGCAGGCTGGAAGGCACTATATGCAATGCAAAACAATAGTCATAGAGCGGAGTTGTATGATTGGGCCCATCGGTCACACCTGTTCAAGGTCTTAGTAGAGCCTGTCCTTTTATACGGGGTGGAAGTATGGGGTCCAGTAGTATCACTTGCTACTTGGAATGACTTGGAGCAGGTCCAGAAAGCCTTCTTAGTACGAGCACTAGGGGTGAAGTCCACAGTCCCATATCAAATTCTACTGCAGGAGACAGGATTCTTGCCTCTTCAGAGGGCGGCCCTTGATCGCCACATTGTCTATTTTCAGAAGGTGGTCAATATGGACGATGCTCGTCTCCCTAAACTAGCTTATATCACGGCAATGGGGCCGCAGCGTCTTAAGGCCTGCTGGAGGGAAAAGAGATCTCAATGGATGGCTAGATGGAATGTGCAGGAGCACAGGTGCATACATGTGCAAACAGAGGCAGATCACCATAGCTTCAGGCAATATCTTGACGCTTGCTTCCTCAGCAAGCTTTGGGATGCCAATGCCCTTGAACATGTCAAGACAGCACACTACCAGCGCCACATAAATCCCACATTGGAACGAGGCCCGCAATGCTACCTGCGTACCCACTTGCCCATGAAAAGGCGCAGACTCATTGCCTCCATTCGCACAGGGGTACAGCATCTTCGAATTGAGACGGGCAGATGGATTGGTGAGCTTCTCCAGGACAGGCTCTGTCAATGGTGCCAAATGGGAGTCATTGAGGATGAATCTCATACCCTTCAAAGTTGCCCAGCATATGATCAAATTCGGACGCGCTATGCTGAGTTGGTCAGGCCTGGCCAGCCGTTACATGTGACATTGAGCACAACATCCGTACGGGTGCTGGGACCATACCTTCAGGAGGTTATGGACATGCGAGATCAGCTATGTCCTCGGGCACACACTTGACATGTATATATACATTGATGTATTCTTATTACTGCCACGGTTTTTCCCTCGAAAACCCTTCGGGGCGGGGGTTTTTTAACCCGGATAGTATAAGTATGCTGCGCTCCTTATGGGTCCCATAGGCCGATTGGCCTCAGTGGACGATAAAATATCATTCTCATTCTCATTTTAAGAGTTAGGAGCTTGGCAATCGCTTCGTCAATCAAATAGGTATGGTTTCACAAAAAAAGATTCATTGTGTTAGATAAGGATTTGGGGTTTCAATATTAATCTTATCTGAAGTTTTTCTTCAACATCTTAGTTGTTTGGATCTACGAGGCCACTTTAGTTTTTTAAAAACTAGTGGTCGTCACACACTCACTGGCTTTGCAACTCGTAGTAATGCATTTCATGTTGTCAGCATCATTGTTTCGTGTTCTTCGCGAGATGTCAAAAAAAGTAACAGAACTGCCATGCCTACTTGGCGAGGTTAGAAAAATGTAGCTTCCAATCTTCAGGCCTATTAGCTCAGTTGGTTAGAGCGTCGTGCTAATAACGCGAAGGTCGCAGGTTCGACACCTGCATAGGCCATTGGATTTTGGCGAGTAAGCCCATTGGAATTCTTTGTTGCAAGCTTTGATCTTTTTAAGAGTTAGGAACTTGGCAATCGCTTCGTCAATAAAATAGGTATGGTTTCACAACAAGAAGATTCATTGTGTTAGATAAGGATTTGGGGTTTCAATATTAATCTTATCTGAAGTTTTTCTTCAACATCTTAGTTGTTTGGATCTACGAGGCCAGTTTAGACTTTTAAAAACTAGTGGTAATCTAGACTTTCACACACTCACTGGCTTTGCAACTCGTAGTAATGCATTTCATGTTGTCAGCATCATTGTTTCGTGTTCTTCGCGAGATGTCAAAAAAAGTAACAAAACTGCATGCCATATAAAACACTTGGAGAGGTTAGAAAAATGTAGCTTTCAATCTTTAGGCCTATTAGCGCAGTTGGTTAGAGCATCGTGCTAATAATGCGAAGGTCGCAGGTTCGACACCTGCATAGGCCATTAGATTTTCGCGAGTACGCCCATTGGAATTCTTTGTTGCAAGCTTATCGCTTCGTCAATAAAATAGGTATGGTTTCACAACAAGAAGATTCATTGTGTTAGATAAGGATTTGGGGTTTCAATATTAATCTTATCTGAAGTTTTTCTTCAACATCTTAGTTGTTTGGATCTACGAGGCCAGTTTAGACTTTTAAAAACTAGTGGTAATCTAGACTTTCACACACTCACTGGCTTTGCAACTCGTAGTAATGCATTTCATGTGTCAGCATCATTGTTTTGTGTTCTTCGCGAGATGTCAAAAAGTAATGTAAGCGCATGCCGTATAAAACACTTGGAGAGGTTAGAAAAATGTAGCTTCCAATCTTCAGGGCCTATTAGCTCGGTTGGTTAGGCGTCGTCGTGCTAATAACGCGAAGGTCGTGAGTTCGACACTTGCATAGGCCATTAGATTTTGGGCGAATAAGCCCATTGGAATTCTTTGTTGCAAGCTTTATTCTTTTTTAAGAGTTAGGAACTTGGCAATCGCTTCGTCAATAAAATAGGTATGGTTTCACAAAAAAAAGATTCATTGGATTGTGGTTTCAATATTAATCTTATCTGAAGTTTTTCTTCAACATCTTAGTTGTTTGGATCTACGAGGCCACTTTAGTCTTTTAAAAACTAGTGGTAATCTAGGCTTTCACATACTCACTGGCTTTGTAACTCGTAGTAATGCATTTCATGTTGTCAGCATCATTGTTTCGTGTTCTTCGCGAGATGTCAAAAAAAAGTAACAAAAGCGCATGCAGGTATAAAACACTTGGAGAGGTTAGAAAAATGCAGCTTCCAATCTTCAGGCCTATTAGCTCAGTTGGTTAGAGCGTCGTGCTAATAACGCGAAGGTCGTAGGTTCGACACCTGCATAGGCCATTAGATTTTGGCGAGTAAGCCCATTGGAATTCTTTGTTGCAACCTTTGTTCTTTTTAAGAGTTAGGAACTTGGCAATCGTTTCGTCAATGAAATAGGTATGGTTTCACAAAAAAAAGATTCATTGTGTTAGATAAGGATTTGTGGTTTCAATATTAATCTTATCTGAAGTTTTTCTTCAACATCTTAGTTGATTGGATCTACGAGGCCACTTTAGTTTTTTATTTTTTTTTATTTTTTTTTTGAGGAAACAGCAGATTTATATTACTGTATGGGAAAAGTTACATAGTCATACATACAAAAGAACCATAGTAGGCAAACAAGCCCCACCATGGAAAAGGATGGCTAAGAATAACCACCAATATCCTTTAAGGGAAGGATGCCCGATCAAAAAAAGACCACCTTATAACAGTAATTCAGATAAAAACAGATATAGTCTTATGATCACGTCATCAGTTTAATAATCCATGCCTCCTCAGTGATGATAGCGAAGGTCTCCTCTGTATGAATGAACATCAGATCATCCAATTCATTGGGACCATAGCCTGTTGAATCCAGCAGGTACATAATTCAGGAATCCCGAGCGTCTTCATGGATCTTGAGTTTGGCTCGGAAATATGGCTTTATCTCCGGATTGAACCTCCAAAGGTCCTCATCCTCCAGCAGACGGTTGAATGTAATGCAGCTAATGACCTCTGTTTTAAGCCAGAATAAAGCATCTATGACCTCCATTGCTGATAAAGGGACAGTAGCAGGGTCCACCTCCCGAGCATGCCCTCCATCATGATGCCTCCTCACCAAGAGCTCTGTCAACCAAAGAGTCCACATCATTAAAAAGCAGAGAGAAAATTTGGAAGAAACTTTAGTTTTTTAAATACTAGTGGTAATCTAGACTTTCACACACTCACTTGCTTTGCAACTCGTAGTAATGCATTTCATGTTGTGAGCATCATTGTTTCGTGTTCTTCGCGAGATGTCAAAAAAAGTAACAAAACTGCATGCCGTATAAAACACTTGGAGAGGTTAGAAAAATGCAGCTTCCAATCTTCAGGCCTATTACCTCAGTTGGTTAGAGCGTTGTGTTAATAATGCGAAGGTCGCAGGTTCGACACCTGCATAGGCCATTGGATTTTGGCGAGTAAGCCCATTGGAATTCTTTGTTGCAAGCTTTGTTCTTTTTTAAGAGTTAGGAACTTGGCAATCGCTTCGTCAATAAAATAGGTATGGTTTCACAAAAAAAAGATTCATTGTGTTAGATAAGGATTTGTGGTTTCAATATTAATCTTATCTGAAGTTTTTCTTCAACATCTTAGTTGTTTGGATCTATGAGGCCAGTTTAGGTTTTTAAAAACTAGTGGTAATCTAGACTTTCACACACTCATTGGCTTTGCAACTCGTAGTAATGCATTTCATGTTGTCAGCATCATTGTTTCGTGTTCTTCGCGAGATGTCAAAAAAAGTAAAAAAATTGCATGCCGTATAAAATACTTGGAGAGGTTAGACCGCTTTCAATCTTTAGGCCTATTAGCTCAGTTGGTTAGAGCGTCGTGCTAATAACGCGAAGGTCGCAGGTTCGACACCTGCATAGGCCATTAGATTCTGGCGAGTAAGCCCATTGGAATTCTTTGTTGCAAGCTTTGATCTTTTTAAGAGTTAGGAACTTGGCAATCGCTTCGTCAATAAAATAGGTATGGTTTCACAAAAAAAAGATTCATTGTGTTAGATAAGGATTTGTGGTTTCAATATTAATCTTATCTGAAGTTTTTCTTCAACATCTTAGTTGTTTGGATCTACTAGGCCACTTTAGTGTTTTAAAAACTAATCTAGACTTTCACACACTCACTGGCTTTGCAACTCACAGTAACGCATTTCATGTTGTCAGCATCATTGTTTCGTGTTCTTCGCGAGATGTCTGAGGTTAGAAAAATGCAGCTTCCAATCTACAGGCCTATTAGCTAAGTTGGTTAGAGCGTCGTGCTAATAATGCGAAGGTCGCAGGTTCGACACCTGCATAGGCCATTAGATTTTGGCGAGTAAGCCCATTGGAATTCTTTGTTGCAACCTTTGTTCTTTTTAAGAGTTAGGAACTTGGCAATCGCTTCGTCAATGAAATAGGTATGGTTTAACAAAAAGAAGATTCATTGTGTTAGATAAGGATTTGGGGTTTTATATTAATCTTATCTGAAGTTTTTCTTCAACATCTTAGTTGTTTGGATCTACGAGGCCACTTTAGTTTTTTAAAAACTAGTGGTAATCTAGACTTTCACACACTCACTGGCTTTGCATCTCGTAGTAACGCATTTCATGTTGTCAGCATCATTGTTTCGTGTTCTTCGCGAGATGTCAAAAAAAGTAACAAAACTGCATGCCGTATAAAATACTTGCGGAGGTTAGAAAAATGCAGCTTCCAATCTTCAGGCCTATTAGCTCAGTTGGTTAGAGCGTCGTGCTAATAATGCGAAGGTCGCAGGTTCGACGCCTGCATAGGCCATTGGATTTTGGCGAGTAAGCCCATTGGAATTCTTTGTTGCAAGCTTTGATCTTTTTAAGAGTTAGGAACTTGGCAATCGCTTCGTCAATAAAATAGGTATCGTTTCACAACAAGAAGATTCATTGTGTTAGATAAGGATTTGGGGTTTCAATATTAATCTTATCTGAAGTTTTTCTTCATCATCTTAGTTGTTGGGTAGAAGCATGAAAGGGTGGGCAAAAAAAGTGCCCGTATTTTACATTTACAAATTCAAAATGTAAGGAAATCCCTCCCCCCAGAAATTATTATTCTTGGAATGAATCATTAATAGGGCAAATAATTTTGAACTCCTCCCGCGCTCTGTTCAACCTTCCTCCCGCTCGAACCTCCATAGCCGAAAGCTTGACATCCATATTCGAACCTCCATAGCCGAAAGCTTGACATCCATATTCGAACCTTCATAGCCAAGATCAGGACCTCCATAGCCAAAAGCTTGCATTTTTGAGAGTGAAGCACCGGGGAAGAGATCATGGCGAAGCAGCTTGGAACAAAGACATCTCAAGGAAATCTCCTCCCAACAAACTGTCAAAGCCCATGCCAAGGTCTCCCACTAGAAGCTTGCCCGAAAACTCAAGAGTGGGTCTTCTTGGATCGGGAGGTCTTCTTGCCCGAGTTTGACAAAGGTAAGCATCAGGCTGACTTAGGAGCAACAATTTTGATAGCATGTTTCGGGGCTAGTGCAAATAGTGCAGGATGTTTGGGGTTCTGAAGCCCTATTTGTTAGGGGTTATCAAGAGTCTGAGGATTAAGCACTGGTTGGATGGCATTTTTTTTTACGTGTATGAGCACGTTTTTTTTGTAGGAGGGACATTGCAAATCATCACATTCCATTGTATTTTGCTTTCGAGCATATGCACTTCATTACAAAGGAGTAAGCATTGATTGGGATGAGGTGAAAGCAAATGCAAGTCTTCATTCAAAAGGCTCTCAAAAAGAATCGACTGACTGGGAATTAGCTTCTGATAAAGTCTTCCAATGTTAAAGCTATTAAATGTATGCCTCGGGTAGAATTGGGGCGGCAGTTGGAAATGATGAAAAGGTGGTGGAAACAAGAGCATTAGATTACGCCTCCATGCTTGATGAAATCTGAGACTTTAAAAGAGAAAAGGAAAACAATGGAAATTGAGCTGTTGAAGCATGAGAGTGATAAGAGCTTCTTGACAAGACTTGTGCGAGTAAAGATGCAAAAATATGTGAGCGATTCAGCATTATGGCGGGTTTAAAAGCAAGCGGGAAGCCAAGCCCGATGTGCAAATGGCTTTGGCATCCCATTTAGAGGAGGAGAAATCAAGTTATATTGCTGACTTAGATGCTCTAATGATTTCCATTGATTGTTTAAAGGCTAATTTGCAAGAATTAGAAGCTGCCATTGAAAAAATCAGCAAGGATTTGGAAGTTAATTCCAACTGTGAGAATAGAATAAAGGAGATGACTAAGCATTTGGAAAGATCGGACCCGATAGGCTGCAGCCAGCTCCCATACTTGCAGCAAGGCGGGCTTCATTCTCACATATAAGCAATACTTACAGCCGGTTGCAATGATTGCCTTGACTTCGACCATGGTAATATCTCCACTTTGTGGTCATACATATTGTCCATTTTGTCTTGTATTCGAGGGGTTTCAACGGCGAATACATGTGTACATGATTGTTCATGGTGCGAGGACTGCGACAACGCTTAGGAATCCCTTCGAAGGTACATCTATTTCTATTTTGATTACATAATTAGTTTGAGTGTACTTAGATGTAGTTAGTTTCCATCATGTACATAAGCTGTATTAACATTTGATTTTGGCGTGGTTTTGTCTTTCTTTGTAAAGAGGAAATGTATTTTATACGTACTTCTGATTACATGTGCCATGAAGTGCTTTTACGGAATTCCTTTATAGGGTGTATTAATAGGGTGTATTGCATTGACTGTACTTTGCATTTACATGTGATCAGAAATGCATATGAATTTGGTATTTGACTTTCCTTTACATTCAATGCTGAATGATGTATTTGATAGGGTGTATTGATAAAATATTTTGTTCTGAAATGCATTTGAATTTAGTATTTGGTTTTCCTTTACATTGTGATAGCTATGTACACTAATGTACTTCTATTATTTTGTCGTTACATTATCATTGAGAAAGTTTGCCTGCGGTAAAACCTACTTGCATGTAATTAATATTTGTTCTGTTTTTGATTTGCATCTGATTGTTTTTCTTGATTTTGCTTCTATCTACTCTACATCTCCCCTTGATTCTGAATCAAGTGTTTACATTTCTTATTGACACCCAATTGTGTCAATGCGAGACATGGGTAGTATCAAGAAAAGGAAGAAATAAAAGCTGCGGGGTAAACTAAACAATTCATGTTTCGTGCACTATGCTTAAGTTCGAATATAGCAAAATTTGATGTTGTAGGTGAAAAGAAGAATGTTATTGGGAAGGGGTATCATTTACCATTCTCGGACATCCCAATTCTTTGAACCTGGCACAAAGATCTTTGTTGCTATCGATGTTGGAAGTCCATCCACATCTACATCACCTTTGAGAATTGCAACAACTCATAAGCAATCGGTCTCGAGGATTTGGAGACAGGAGGGTATGTGGAAGGTAGGGTGATTACATTCGATTACATTAAGATTGCATCTGTTGTAGTTAGAGTTCACTAATGTTCAATATTTTGCAGCAGAGGTTGTTTTCCAAAAAGAGATCCCACTGTTGAAGCCGGTGCTATTATTGGAGCAACTAGCTGAAAGCCCAGAAAGTAATTCTCTCTCCTTTTCAGGGTTTCTTTTTTTTTTTTTTTTGTATTTTGTAACTTACGTTGACGTGTTTACGGATAAAATTACTTGAAGATGTTGGTGGCGACATTGAAAACTGATCCTGAAATTTCTTTGTTGAAGTTCAAGTTGAGGAAAAGGCTTGTTCTTTGGCGATGCGTGTTTCTTTTTGTCTTGCTTTCAAAACATTAGAATGAAGCACTTTCTTGTCTTGAGACTTGCGACAATTCAAAGGAGCTAGATGATGTTGAAGAAGCCTTGGAGATTGCAGCCAAAGGCAACGCGACTATATTATGGTCAAAGGCGATGCCAAAAGCATTTGGAAAAAAGAGTGCAAATTAAAGCGGGGACATCCGTACCAAAGCGGTAATTGCTAGCTTACATTGACTTACTTATAATTAGCTTATTATATTTTACTCGTTTTTTGCAGGTCTAAACCCTTGGAAACGAGATTGGAAGGTATCAATTTATGCTTTATTGTCATGGATCAATTGTTAATATGACACTAACATTGACTTACTTATACTTCAGTAGCTTATTATATTTTACTCGTTTTGCGAGGTCTAAACCTTTGGAAGCGAGATTGGAAGGTATCAATTTATACTTTATTGTCATGGATCAATTGTTAATATGACACTAACATCTTGGATCGACAACGAAATGATGACAAGGATAAACTTATGGAATTCCGCCATTCCGTCATTCAAGAACTGTAAACCGGCTGAAATGAAAGTGGTTGCAAGCCTGACATAGCAATTTTATGTGCAACTAACTCTAAAATGAGTAGCCGCTTAGTGGATCTTTATGGCGGTGTAATAAACTGGTTGTACGTATTTGTATTTGTTGCTATTCCTTGTCTCTAATGTTAATCTTAATCTAATCCGGTGCTTGTATGAGACATTGCCTTTCGAAAAGTGGAAGAGCAAAATCTTTTTTTATCCTGCTTACAACTATATAAGGTTTAGAGAAGCTACCAAAGAAAAGAAAGGGTGAATCATTTGAAGGATCTTGAATGTCATTGAAATAGTGAAATCAGGGATGAAGGGGATTGTGGTAGCTAAATGCTATCATATCCTTGCACCTATCCTTGAGAATGACCATTTTGTGCTGGCTGTTTTTATGCTCGCACCATCTGATTCCAAGATCCTACCTGCACCACGAATTCACGTCTTGAATCCTCTTACAGGTTATGCGACGAACGAGAAAGCAATCAAAGTGTATGTAATACTTTAAGTTGTTGCTTTGCTTTTCTTCGCTAATTCGGTCTGCTAAATTTCGTGATATGTAGGCTGCACACACAAATGTTAACCACATCGATCGGTCAAGTATCTAGACGCGTCGATTTCATAAAGAGAAATAATGTTAATCGGATTCAACAAGTAGAGGTGCCACAGCAGCCCAATTTAACATCATGTGGGTTGTATGTGATGGGATTTATGCACAAATATGTTGAAGCTCTTGTCTCTGGTAGAGATATGGAAGTAAGTTGTATGTCTTCCCTCGTATGTACTGCATCTCATGCTCCTTTAAATATTTCTAACCTTATTTATGGATGTCACAGATTACATCTAAATGGTTCTCTCATGAATACGCCCTGTCATGACAACAATTTCTAATAGATGCTTTGGTCATGCATTGTGATGCCAATCGAAAAGAGCGTGTCGACCAGCCGGTCCTCGATTTTCTGCGGCGATCATGAGTCTGATATCCGATTTTGCAAGATGAACTATGTAACAGGCTTATATATATCTTTTGTTCACATTTGTGTTCACATTTTTCTATCATAAGGAATGTGTAAATGACACTATCTTTGAATAGTATACTCTTGATAGTATACTTTATGACTATGTAAGTTTTTTTTTTTTGAAGAAAAAATTTCTGATTTAAAGAAGCCTTGTACCCTTTTTGGTCAATCAAAAAGCAGTTACTTGATTGTTTCGACTGATATATTTTTGTGACCTTGTACCCACACCACCCCTCCACCACACTTCACCACCACCACCACACTCCACCACACCACATCACACCACAATCCACAACACCACACCCCACCACCACACTCCACCACACCACATCATACCACCACACACCACTACACACACCACCACCCCCCACCACCACACCCCACCACCACCACACACTACACACCACCCCCCCACCACCACACTCCACCCTTGGCTCCACACTCCACCATTTGGTGTATGGTGTATATGGTGTGTGGTGAATGGTGTGGTGTGTGGTGGGGAGTGTGGTGAATGGTGTGGTGTGTGGTGGGATGTGCTGGATGCAGTGAACATGATAGTTGGTGTATGGTCTATGGTGTATGGTGTGTGGTGAATGGTGTGGTGTGTGGTGGGGTGTGTGGTGAATGGTGTGGTGTGTGGTGGGATGTGCTCGCATGGTGAATATGATAGTTGGTGTATGGTCTATGATGTATGGTGTGTGGTGAATGGTGTGGTGTGTGGTGGGATGTGGTGAATGGTGTGGTGTGTGGTGGTGAATATGATAGTGTGGGGCATGGTATGGTGCATGGTTTGGTGTGGTATACACACCCTAACAGTTTAGTGTTCATTTCATGCAGATGGTATTGTTCAAGAGGTTTCTGGACTAACATCCAGAAATTTTTGGCAGATGCTTCAGATGCTTCAAGATGCATTTAAAGAAAAATACTCTGAACAATTTTCCTATTGGCTTCTGGTTACCATATTTTGTTAGTGTGCAGATCATAAATTCTGCACCTTGAAATTCCTTGTTGGTTTTAATGTTTGTTTTGGTATACTATTTCAGTAATTGTACTTTGCATTTTATAATTAATGACAAAAACTGTCATTAACTTGAGTTGCACCAAAAACTTGAGTTGCAAACTAAGTACCAAACATGTTTCTTATATCTATACAGAAAAGGATAGAAATAGTTCAGTTAACTAAAAGAACAGTGGAAACTCAGAGAACAGTTAAAGCAAAAAAAATAGTCACAACAGCTGTAGAGAAGAGGAGTTCTGTCATTAATGAAAAAGCTTTATAAAAAATGGAGTCACAAGGACTATTGCAAAACAAGTTCTATATTTAATTAAAAAGCTTTACAAAGAATAGTCACAAGGACTATTACCAAAAAAATTGAAACCAGGGATTACAAAAAACAAGGCTTGATCTTCAGGCCATCTTCAGCTCTATATGAAGGTCGTCCTCCATGACATACATCTTCATTTCGGAGGGCTCCCTCGTCGAGGTAAGCCTCATGCACCCACTTTCGATCACCCCAACGGCGAAGTGGCTGACTGATGATCCATGATGAGCTTCTCCACCCGGTGGAGTGAACTCCGCCTGGCTGTAAGGGTGGTCTCGGGAGGGAAGACACCTGGATTCTCCGGGAGGAAGAACCACGGATCCTCGGGAGGAAGAGGAGGACCGTCTTTGGCGGGGAGGAGCGAGCACAATGGCGGGATAGTGTTTCTCGGCAGTGTGGTCTTGAACTTGGCCATGGCGGAAGTGAAGGAGATGGGCGGAATGGGGAAGGAGTGAAGGAGATGGCGGAATAGGCGATGGGGGCGGAATGGGCCGAGAATGAAGGCTGCGAGGGGCAGAATTTTGGGAATAAAAGGGATGTTTGCATGCATACGATTTTGTTTTGGGAATTAGGCAGAAGAGGAAAGGGATGTATCCATGCATACGATTTCACACCTCGGGAGCCGATCCACCCACCTCAATATTTTTGCAAATGTAAAATGTATAGGTTGAACCATATTATGAGACCAATTGCTTGGTATGCAGTTAGCACAACCCTAACACAAAGTTAGCAATATCCCACATGCATATATCCCAAAAATCGTGCGCATATATAAATAGGGTTTTGCTGCTTCATTGATAAGTGTGGATAGAGATTAGATGTTGAAAAGTTATGGCTCCTTGGCTTGTAATCTTCAGTTACAGACCAGCGTGTCATAACTGTCCAAGATGTAATCCTAGTCCACCCTTTTTTTTAGTAATGGGCTCAAATATCCCACATGCATTCAATGTTCCACATGTTACCAAATCAACAATTGCCAAATCAACAAATGCCAAATGAATGGATTATGTTAAGGCATATTGTGTACCTATGCATATTGTGTTTGGTAAAGCGTGAGTCAACAATATAGAGATAACAAGGAATATTCCTTATTACCTTGAAAGGAATATTCCTTATTGCATTGAAAGGAATATTCCTTAGCGCCTAGTTATCAGGAATATTCCTTATTACCTTCAAAGGAATATTCTTTAGTTTGTTTAAGTGCACCCATAGTTACAAGGAATATTCCTATTACCTTGAAAGGAATATTTCTTTTTGCATTGAAAGGAATATTCCTTAGTGCCTAGTTATCAAGAATATTCCTTATTACCTTCAAAGGAATATTCTTTAGTTTGTTTAAGTGCACCCATAGTTACAAGGAATATTCCTTATTACATTGAAAGGAATATTCCTTATTGAGTATAGCCCTTTCATTTGAGCTAGGCTTGTGGGATATATGCCAGCATCAACCATTGGCCAATTGGGTCAGAAAAAGAGGACAGTGGGAAAGATTTTGAGAAAAGGATGTTGAACAAATCATTGGCACAAATCATTGGTTAAGGAACAAATCATTCACATGGTACGAGCCATATCAGAAACAGGGGAGAAGGGAATGGCGGGGATAAAAATTCCTTTTTTTACCGTGGTGGCTGGTTGATTCAGATGGGGGAGGAGATCGAGCGACTAGATCACAATCCATATCCCCAATTCAAATGCAAACTCACCTGGCGCTTTTAGATTCTTGAGGAGATCAATCTTAACAGGGAAACCAATTGAACAAAATGAAGCGGAGAGGATCCACGAGTTGAGAGGTACTCCTATTCTTAAACATGCTTTTGTTCCTAATCTAAAAATTGCTTATGATGTTCTACACGGATGCACAGAGGAGACTTAACAATGTTGGAAGCATGGATCGGAGCTATGGGAGTAGCTTGCCGGACAAGGGGATGAGGAATCCCAATTATCTAAAGCGGAGAACTAGAGAGTATTCTCATTCAACTTAAACAGGGAAGTTGTGCATGCAAAAGCAATCAACAAAGTCTTTGAAAAGGGCTGAGGTTTAGAGATTCAATAGCCTCAAACCATACTTTACCAATCTCTATCACAAAATGGCGAGAAGCACATGTCTTGCTTACGATTGGACTTCACCAACTTCAAAGCGGTATCACGGACACTCTTCTCACAATTTTTAGAACGGGGACCATTGCTGATCTCACACTACAGGACCTTACGGATGAATCTTGAGTCTTGAATCTTGAATCTTGAGACCTTACGCTACGGTGTTTTTACAACTTACACTAAGTATAACAGTCTTGGAACTATATAAACAATATATTAATGTTTGTATTTTTTAACGGTTCACATTGCGATTACATTAGGTTTGCAAGTCCATGCCTTAGTGCATAGAAAAGTTACTTACAACAACGGGTTAGCATTATTATAGAGATTCTACAATCTCGGCAAATTTCCGGCAACATTTCATGCCAATAGTTAGTCGGTTCATATGCATAAGATGTACCTTTAATCTTATGTTTGGTAGCTCCAATGGAAATCTCACCCCAATTCTTGATTTCGGGATGGACAAGAACTTTCTTTCCTTGAATAAGCCTGTACTTTTGATGGCAACCAGGAATCAATTCAAAGTAGTTACCAGCTATAACTTCATTACCACAATAAAATTCATTTCCATATTCATCCTTGGTGTCTTCTTCGAGGGGCATGTTTCACCATTGCCTTTGGATGAGATAATAAGGGACCCTTTCATAATTGTCTGGGGATGTGAATGATGCAAAATAATCTCCAACCTACACTGTCTCATCCACATTGTCCACGTCATTTGCCCACAAGTCCTCTACCTCGTACCCATCTTCTTCAACGTTGTCCCCCTGTTTGTAGGCTCTAGTTTTCTCAACTCCCCCACCTGCCACAATGATCGGCATTCTCACAAAGCGGGCCAATCAAAATTGATGCATGCCTTACAAAAACATGAAAGAGATCTACACATTAACTTTGTTGGATCATTTGGATCTATGGATGATACGCTTAATGAAGAGATTGCACCCCTTTCCTGGGAGCACATCAAATCTTTGGGAGCGGTCAATATCGGACACCTTCCAAAATACCCTTTCCACATCAGAAATTTTCTCTTCAAGAACCTCACATGCGGTTTACGCATTTTTTTATCACTTTCCCATCCTTTTTTTCTTTGTTCCGCCTCGAGCCATAGTTTGGCTATGGCTCCTCTCATCATGTGTGCCCTTCCCATGTCACAGAGCCAAAGAAATTCCGGTGCATTCTGATCTTATGCTCTTGATGATACCTAGTGACATGATAGAAAGCTCTTCTCGACTTGAATTGGGCTGCACACCCGTCGGACCAAACTAAGTGATATTTCATATGACCAGCCAGACCATTTTCTTTTCAACCAATTGAGGTGCATCTTGAATGCTTTTGTACAAAGTGAGTATCATGTGTTTTGTCATCTGAAATAAAAAAGTGCACACATTTCCTCATTTTACCACATGTACCTTGAACATCGCATTGATGTGGACCAATATCTTTGATTTGTTCATTGTACCAATGTTGTGCTTGAATCTTGTTGAATGGCTTTAAAAGTATAATTCTCGAGAAATCAACAAGCGATAATATGGTATCATCACGAAGACTCTTTATGGATTCCTTGAATTGTTTGCTCGCCAATGTGCCACAAAGTTATGATATACAAACTTCGACATATGATCAAACATGTTATCCAACATATTCTTTGAGCTGCCTTTCTTGTCAATTAGCTTTAGTCTTCGGTGAAGTTCCTTTCTTGAGGGCTCATTAACGTAACCATAGACTTGCCAATCAAGCGTTTGATCAATCGCTCCTTGTATTCTCTTGGACACAACTCAATTAATTGTTTTGAGAATTTCCACAATCGATTTGATACATTGTAGCTTATGCCACTCGTTACTTTGCTTTGCTTTCCGTCACATACCATAGCCCTCCAAAATGTGCTAACATTATCAAATGTCTTGTTCTTGGCTTGACATATTCCGGCATGAGCCGGATGCACACACACCACAATTGCACGAACAATTTTCATGGAGTCTTGACCTCATCAAATTAAATGCACAGCATGCAGATCGATTGCTCATGTTTCGCGCAACAACATGTGTTTCTTTCCTTTAGCTTTCTAATGCAAGAAGGTTTTAAGTATTCAAATTGCCTAAGCCCAATCGAACCTCACGGATCTTGATCCACAAAATTGCGGAATAATTCACTTTGTAAAATTTGATTGAAATAAAATTAGTCACCTCATTACATTACATTACATACAAATCTTTTACATATTCAAGACCCTAAACTCCCACACATACATGTACATTCGACATGAATTTTATTTCATTTACTATGAAGTCACATAATTTTTTGATAATTAATACATCTCCACACTAATTTCTTCTTAGTTCTTTGCCTACATCTACAATACATCGGAATATACATGTAAACAAATATACATCGAATATACATGTAAACAAATATACATGTATGTGTTGCCATGAAATAATTTGACATTTCCATGTAGAACAACTAGGGCGGATTTGCATCTACATTACATTCAAAAAGTAAAGAAATCATTTACAAACTTTACATCGGTGTTACAAAATAAAAGACATCTTTATTCGCCAAAAAGTAAAGAAATCTACAAACTTTACATCGGTGTTACAAAATAAAAAGCGTCTTTATTCGAAAAACAAGATGCAATTCTGACTAAATTACGATTCGTGCGTGTAATGTCAATATATTGAATTGGTTGTGTCCTCTTCTTCATGACATCTCTAATTTTTGGTGAAACCTTTGGGTTATCTAACCAAAGCCCGAGCAACCATATCCTTCATAGCACGATCTATCATTATTTGTTCTTGGATTTCGACCGCTAATGCCCCAGTTTGTTCCACCTAGTGACATTCTTTTCCTTCTCTCTCCTTTGCTAGTTTCATATTTCTAGGATGTATTTTCAGCAACTTAGGCTGCTAGTGAAGTCTTACGTAATTCTCCTTCCTCTCCAACCACCATAGATAGTAGAGAATGCTTTGCGGCAAATTGTCATTGCTATTTGCATTTTTGACGTCTTGGAGGCCATCCTTTAAATTCTTTACGGATCTGTTTTCCACGATAGCCTCTTGAGGCCTTCAATGGCTGGCTCAAATAGGAATTGCAATCTTTTGTCCCTGCAATAATCTTCTTGCAAATATACTTTGCTGTTTTGGAGTCAAATTAGATACCTCATTCATTATGAGATTTACAGAAGCATTCACCTTTCTTCTAATTGGCTTTGTCACGTATCCACCCCTACAAACCCTCTGTTTCGATTTTCTTTGCCTGCTTGTAACAGTGCTTTCCGAAACTTCATCAACAGGAGGATTGAAATCTGAACCCGATGCTGACCTCGAAGTGCTTGCATGAGAGTCCAATCCTTCTTCCATAGTTTCTTCTTCAATTGGTGCTTTAAGACATCGATCCATTGCAGAAGGGGATACAACATCCCCGCATAAAAATCAGATTATTAACCGATTTGTATTCATCGCTTGAAGGGATTTGTATTACTGCTTGAAGGAAAGGGATTTCAATTTCTTCAAGATACATTTGTTTCTTGAAATGCATTCGATTTAGGAGCAGCTATAATCGATTCGGGCCAAGTTTTCGTTGAGGTAGAATCCGGAGCCATGTTTGATCGATTGAGGAAAGTTCAAAATGTGCGCTAAAGTTTTTTTTTTTTTTCGCAGGCAAGATATTTAGATTTTATTGATAGAGAAGCTAGTACAAGATTTCGGGAGGATTTGGTATAATTATGGAGAATATTGTACGTCAACCGCCTTTATTAATGATAGGCAACCCAGTTCAAATTTTTACATCAATATACAAAAAAATTCAATCACCCTTTCATGCTTCTACCCTGTTTGGATCTACGAGGCCAGTTTAGACTTTTAAAAACTAGTGGTAATCTAGACTTTCACACACTCACTAGCTTTGCAACTCGTAGTAACGCATTTCATGTTGTCAACATCATTGTTTCGTGTTCCTCGCGAGATGTCAAAAAAAGTAACAAAATTGCATGCCGTATAAAACACTTGCAGAGGTTAGAAAAATGCAGCTTTCAATCTTTAGGCCTATTAGTGCAGTTGGTTAGAGCATCGTGCTAATAACGCAAAGGTCACAGGTTCGACACCTGCATAGGCCATTAGATTTTGGCGAGTAAGCCCATTGGAATTCTTTGTTGCAAGCTTTGATCTTTTTAAGAGTTAGGAGCTTGGCAATCGCTTCATCAATAAAATAGGTATGGTTTCACAAAAAAAAGATTCATTGTGTTAGATAAGGATTTGGGGTTTCGATATTAATCTTATCTGAAGTTTTTCTTCAACATCTTAGTTGTTTGGATCTACGAGGCCACTTTAGTTTTTTAAAAACTAGTGGTAATCTAGACTTTCACACACTCACTGGCTTTGCAACTCGTAGTAATGCATTTCATGTGTCAGCATCATTGTTTCGTGTTCTTCGCGAGATGTCAAAAAACGTAACAGAACTGCATGCCGTATAAAACACTTGGAGAGGTTAGAAAAATGTAGCTTCCAATCTTCAGGCCTATTAGCTCAGTTGGTTAGAGCGTCGTGCTAATAACGCGAAGGTCGCAGGTTCGACACTTGCATAGGCCATTAGATTTTTGCGGATAAGCCCATTGGAATTCTTTGTTGCAAGCTTTATTCTTTTTTAAGAGTTAGGAACTTGGCAATCGCTTCGTCAATAAAATAGGTATGGTTTCACAAAAAAAAGATTCATTGTGTTAGATAAGGATTTGTGGTTTCAATATTAATCTTATCTGAAGTTTTTCTTCAACATCTTAGTTGTATGGATCTACGAGGCCACTTAGTGGTAATCTAGACTTTCACATACTCATTGGCTTTGTAACTCGTAGTAATGCATTTCATGTTGTCATCATCATTCTTTCGTGTTCTTCGCGAGATGTCAAAAAAAGTAACAAAACTCCATGCCGTATAAAACACTTGCAGAGGTTAGAAAAATGCAGCTTCCAATCTTCAGGCCTATTAGCTCTCGGTTGGTTAGCGTCGTGCTAATAAGCAGAAGGTCGCCGGGTTCGACACCGCATAGGCCATTAGATTTTTGGCGAGTAAGCCCATTGGAATTCTTTGTTGCAAGCTTTGATTTTTTTTAAGAGTTAGGAGCTTGGCAATCGCTTCGTCAATAAAATAGGTATGGTTTCACAAAAAAAAAAAAAAAGATTCATTGTGTTAGATAAGGATTTGGGGTTTCAATATTAATCTTATCGAAGTTTTTCTTCAACATCTTAGTTGTTTGGATCTGAGGCCACTTTAGTTTTTAAAAACTAGTGGTAATCTAGACTTTCACACACACTCGGCTTTGCAACTTCGTAGTAATGCATTTCATGTTGTCGACATCATTGTTTAGCGTGTTCTTCGCGAGATGTCAAAAAAATGTAACAAAATGCATCTTGGTATAAAACACTTGAGAGGTTAGAAAAATGTAGCTTCCAATCTTCAGGCCTATTAGCTCAGTTGGTTAGAGCGTCGTGCTAATAACGCGAAGGTCGCAGGTTCGACACCTGCATAGGCCATTAGATTTTGGCGGATAAGCCCATTGGAATTCTTTGTTGCAAGCTTTATTCTTATCACTTCGTCAATAAAATAGGTATGGTTTCACAAAAAAAAGATTCATTGTGTTAGATAAGGATTTGTGGTTTCAATATTAATCTTATCTGAAGTTTTTCTTCAACATCTTAGTTGTATGGATCTACGAGGCCACTTTAGTCTTTTAAAAACTAGTGGTAATCTAGACTTTCACATACTCATTGGCTTTGTAACTCGTAGTAATGCATTTCATGTTGTCATCATCATTCTTTCGTGTTCTTCCCGAGATGTCAAAAAAAGTAACAAAACTGCATGCCGTATAAAACACTTGGAGAGGTTAGAAAAATGCAGCTTCCAATCTTCAGGCCTATTAGCTCAGTTGGTTAGAGCGTCGTGCTAATAACGCGAAGTAAAAATGGGTGTTCGACACTGCATAGGCCATTAGATTTTGGGCGAATAAGCCCATTGGAATTCTTTGTTGCAAGCTTTATTATTTTTTTAAGAGTTAGGAACTTGGCAATAACCGTCAATAAAATAGGTATGGTTTCACAAAAAAAAGATTCATTGTGTTAGATAAGGATTTGTGGTTTCAATATTAATCTTATCTGAAGTTTTTCTTCAACATCTTAGTTGATTAGATCTACGAGGCCACTTTAGTTTTTTAAATACTAGTGGTAATCTAGACTTTCACACACTCACTTGCTTTGCAACTCGTAGTAATGTATTTCATGTTGTGAGCATCATTGTTTCGTGTTCTTCGCGAGATGTCAAAAAAAGTAACAAAACTGTATGCCGTATAAAACACTTGGAGAGGTTAGAAAAATGCAGCTTCCAATCTTCAGGCCTATTAGCTCAGTTGGTTAGAGCGTCGTGCTAATAACGCGAAGGTCGCAGGTTCGACACTTGCATAGGCCATTGGATTTTGGCGAGTAAGCCCATTGGAATTCTTAGTTGCAAGCTTTGATCTTTTTCAGAGTTAGGAACTTGGCAATCGCTTCGTCAATAAAATAGGTAGGGTTTCACAAAAAAAAAAAGATTCATTGTGTTAGATAAGGATTTGTGGTTTCAATATTAATCTTATCTGAAGTTTTTCTTCAACATCTTAGTTGTTTGGATCTACGAGGCCACTTTAGTTTTTTAAATACTAGTGGTAATCTAGACTTTCACATACTCACTGGCTTTGTAACTCGTAGTAATGCATTTCATGTTGTCATCATCATTGTTTCGTGTTCTTCGCGAGATGTCAAAAAAAGTAACAAAACTGCACTTGGAGAGGTTAGAAAAATGCAGCTTCCAATCTTCAGGCCTGGTCATAAATTTCAAACATACTTCATAGTGCACTAAGAGTAGTTTATCGTGACAGGTCATGACCTAACTAGTGTCTGGCGCATCCTTAGAGGTGTTGCTCCAAAATGACTTTTACTTAATGTTTTTCTTTGTTTTAACACTCAAATCTAGATAACTCGAGCCTTTCAAGCGGAATTTCATCTTTTATTTTACAATTTGGGGCTCCTAAGGCCGAGTTCTAGGGTTCATATGGGGTGACCCCTCTAAGCATGCGCGAGAGACCAGGGTCGCAGGTTCGACACCTGCGTAGGCCATTAGATTTTGGCGAATAAGCCCATTGGAATTCTTTGTTGCAAGCTTTATTATATTTTAAGAGTTAGGAACTTGGCAATCGCTTCGTCAATAAAATAGGTATGGTTTCACAAAAAAAAGATTCATTGTGTTAGATAAGGATTTGTGGTTTCAATATTAATCTTATCTGAAGTTTATCTTCAATATCTTAGTTGATTGGATCTACGAGGCCACTTTAGTTTTTTAAATACTAGTGGTAATCTAGACTTTCACACACTCACTTGCTTTGCAACTCGTAGTAATGCATTTCATGTTGTGAGCATCATTGTTTCGTGTTCTTCGCGAGATGTCAAAAAAAGTAACAAAACTGCATGCCGTATAAAATACTTCGAGAGGTTAGAAAAATGTAGCTTCCAATATTCAGGCCTATTAGCTCAGTTGGTTAGAGCGTCGTGCTAATAACGCGAAGGTCGCAGGTTCGACACCTGCATAGGCCATTGGATTTTGGCGAGTAAGCCCATTGGAATTCTTTGTTGCAAGCTTTGTTCTTTTTTAAGAGTTAGGAACTTGGCAATCGCTTCGTCAATAAAATAGGTAGGGTTTCACAAAAAAAAAAAATTCATTGTGTTAGATAAGGATTTGTGGTTTCAATATTAATCTTATCTGAATTTTTTCTTCAACATCTTAGTTGTTTGGATCTACGAGGCCACTTTAGTTTTTTAAATACTAGTGGTAATCTAGACTTTCACACACTCACTTGCTTTGCAACTCGTAGTAATGCATTTCATGTTCTCATCATCATTGTTTCGTGTTCTTCGCGAGATGTCAAAAAAAGTAACAAAAGCGTTTCGGTATAAAACACTTGGAGAGGTTAGAAAAATGCGACTTTTCAATCTTCAGGCCTATTAGCTCTCGGTTGGTTAGAGCGTCGTGCTAATGCTTAGCGAAGGTCGCGCCAGGTTCGACTTTTGCATAGGCCATTGGATTTTGGCGAATAAGCCCATTGGAATTCTTTGTTGCAAGCTTTATTATTTTTTAAGAGTTAGGAACTTGGCAATCGCCTTCAATAAAATAGGTAGGGTTTCACAAAAAAAGATTCATTGTGTTAGATAAGGATTTGTGGTTTCAATATTAATCTTATCGAAGTTTTTCTTCAATATCTTAGTTGATTGGATCTATGAGGCCACTTTAGTTTTTAAATACTAGTGGTAATCTAGACTTTCACACACTCACTTGCTTTGCAACTTGCATTTAATGTTTTCATCATTGTTTCGTGTTCTTCTTGAGATGTCAAAAAAAAGTAACAAAATCGCATGCCATATAAAACACTTGGAGAGGTTAGAAAAATGCGACTTCCAATCTTCTTCAGGCCTATTAGCTCGGTTGGTTGGTTAGAGCGTCGTGCTAATAACGAAGGTCGGGTTTTTTGCATAGGCCATTAGATTTTGGCGAATAAGCCCATTGGAATTCTTTGTTGCAAGCTTTATTATTTTTTTAAGAGTTAGGAACTTGGCAATCGCCCGTTCAATAAAATAGGTAGGGTTTCAAAAAAAAGATTCATTGTGTTAGATAAGGATTTGTGGTTTCAATATTAATCTTATCTGAATTTTTTCTTCAACATCTTAGTTGTTTGGATCTACGAGGCCACTTTAGTTTTTTAAATACTAGTGGTAATCTAGACTTTCACACACTCACTTGCTTTGCAACTCGTAGTAATGCATTTCATGTTCTCATCATCATTGTTTCGTGTTCTTAGCGAGATGTCAAAAAAGTAACAAAAGCGCATGCGGTATAAAACACTTGAGAGGTTAGGCGACTTCAAGGGCCTATTAGCTCGGTTGGTTAGGCGTCGTGCTAATTCGCTAGCGAAGGTCGCAGGTTCGACACCTGCATAGGCCATTAGATTTTGGCGAATAAGCCCATTGGAATTCTTTGTTGCAAGCTTTATTATTTTTTAAGAGTTAGGAACTTGGCAATCGCTTCGTCAATAAAATAGGTAGGGTTTCACAAAAAAAAGATTCATTGTGTTAGATAAGGATTTGTGGTTTCAATATTAATCTTATCTGAAGTTTTTCTTCAATATCTTAGTTGATTGGATCTACGAGGCCACTTTAGTTTTTTAAATACTAGTGGTAATCTAGACTTTCACACACTCACTTGCTTTGCAACTCGTAGTAATGCATTTCATGTTGTGAGCATCATTGTTTCGTGTTCTTTCGCGAGATGTCAAAAAAGTTTGCCGTATAAAATACTTGGAGAGGTTAGAAAAATGTAGCTTCCAATATTAGGCCTATTAGCTCGGTTGGTTAGAGCGTCGTGCTAACGCGAATTGGGTTCGACACTGCATAGGCCATTAGATTTTCCAATCAAAGTAAGCCCATTGGAATTCTTTGTTGCAAATTTTTTTAAGAGTTAGGAACTTGGCAATCGCTTCGATCAATAAAATAGGTAGGGTTTCAAAAAAAAAGATTCATTGTGTTAGATAAGGATTTGTGGTTTCAATATTAATCTTATCGAAGTTTTTCTTCAACATCTTAGTTGTTTGGATCTACGAGGCCACTTTAGTTTTTAAATACTAGTGGTAATCTAGACTTTCACACACTCACTTGCTTTGCAACTTCGTAGTAATGCATTTCATGTTCTCATCATCATTGTTTAGTGTTCTTAGCGAGATGTCAAAAAGTAACAAAACTGCATGCCGTATAAAACACTTGGAGAGGTTAGAAAAATGCAGCTTTCAATCTTCAGGCCTATTAGCTCAGTTGGTTAGAGCGTCGTGCTAATAACGCGAAGGTCGCAGGTTCGACACCTGCATAGGCCATTAGATTTTGGCGAATAAGCCCATTGGAATTCTTTGTTGCAAGCTTTATTATTTTTTAAGAGTTAGGAACTTGGCAATCGCTTCGTCAATAAAATAGGTAGGGTTTCACAAAAAAAAAAGATTCATTGTGTTAGATAAGGATTTGTGGTTTCAATATTAATCTTATCTGAAGTTTTTCTTCAATATCTTAGTTGATTGGATCTACGAGGCCACTTTAGTTTTTTAAATACTAGTGGTAATCTAGACTTTCACACACTCACTTGCTTTGCAACTCGTAGTAATGCATTTCATGTTGTTTCATCATTGTTCTTGCGAGATGTCAAAAAGTAACAAACCGCATCGTATAAAACACTTGGAGAGGTTAGAAAAATGCAGCTTCCAATCTTCGTGCCTATTAGCTCGAGTTGGTTAGAGCGTCGTGCTAATACTTGAAGGTCGCAGTTCGACACTGCATAGGCCATTAGATTTTGGCTAATAAGCCCATTGGAATTCTTTGTTGCAAGCTTTTATTATTTTTAAGAGTTAGGAACTTGGCAATCGCTTCGTCAATAAAATAGGTAGGGTTTCACAAAAAAAAAAAGATTCATTGTGTTAGATAAGGATTTGTGGTTTCAATATTAATCTTATCTGAAGTTTTTCTTCAACATCTTAGTTGTTTGGATCTACGAGGCCACTTTAGGTTTTTAAATACTAGTGGTAATCTAGACTTTCACACACTCACTTGCTTTGCAACTCGTAGTAATGCATTTCATGTTGTCATCATCATTGTTTCGTGTTCTTAGCATGAGATGTCAATAAAACAAAAAAGTAACAAAAGCGCATGTTAGGTATAAAACACTTGAAAGGTTAGAAAATGCAGCTTCCAATCTTCAGGCCTATTAGCTCAGTTGGTTAGAGCGTCGTGCTAATAACGCGAAGGTCGCAGGTTCGACACCTGCATAGGCCATTAGATTTTGGCGAATAAGCCCATTGGAATTCTTTGTTGCAAGCTTTATTATTTTTTAAGAGTTAGGAACTTGGCAATCGCTTCGTCAATAAAATAGGTATGGTTTCACAAAAAAAAGATTCATTGTGTTAGATAAGGATTTGTGGTTTCAATATTAATCTTATCTGAAGTTTTTCTTCAACATCTTAGTTGTTTGGATCTACGAGGCCACTTTAGGTTTTTAAATACTAGTGGTAATCTAGACTTTCACACACTCACTTGCTTTGCAACTCGTAGTAATGCATTTCATGTTGTCATCATCATTGTTTCGTGTTCTTCGCGAGATGTCAAAAAAAGTAACAAAACTGCATGTTTTCTTTCTTATTTTCGTAGTATAAAACACTTGGAGAGGTTAGAAAAATGCAACTTTCAATCTTCAGGCCTATTAGCTCGGTTGGTTGGTTAGAGCGTCGTTAATAACGCTTGAAGGTCGCGGTGTTCGACACTTGCATAGGCCATTGGATTTTTGGCTTAATAAGCCCATTGGAATTCTTTGTTGCAAGCTTTGTTCTTTTTTAAGAGTTAGGAACTTGGCAATCGCTTCGTCAATAAAATAGGTAGGGTTTCACAAAAAAAAAAAAGATTCATTGTGTTAGATAAGGATTTGTGGTTTCAATATTAATCTTATCTGAATTTTTTCTTCAACATCTTAGTTGTTTGGATCTACGAGGCCACTTTAGTTTTTTAAATACTAGTGGTAATCTAGACTTTCACACACTCACTTGCTTTGCAACTCGTAGTAATGCATTTCATGTTGTCATCATCATTGTTTCGTGTTCTTCGCGAGATGTCAAAAAGTAACAAAACTGCATGCCGTATAAAACACTTGGAGAGGTTAGAAAAATGCAGCTTTCCAGCCTATTAGCTTCGGTTGGTTAGAGCCTGCTAATAAATTTCAAACATACTGATAGGCCATTAGATTTTTGCAATAAGCCCATTGGAATTCTTTGTTGCAAGCTTTATTATTTTTTAAGAGTTAGGAACTTGGCAATCGCTTCGTCAATAAAATAGGTATGGTTTCACAAAAAAAAGATTCATTGTGTTAGATAAGGATTTGTGGTTTCAATATTAATCTTATCTGAAGTTTTTCTTCAACATCTTAGTTGTTTGGATCTACGAGGCCACTTTAGTTTTTTAAATACTAGTGGTAATCTAGACTTTCACACACTCACTTGCTTTGCAACTCGTAGTAATGCATTTCATGTTGTCATCATCATTGTTTCGTGTTCTTCGCGAGATGTCAAAAAAAGTAACAAAACTGCATGCCGTATAAAACACTTGGAGAGGTTAGAAAAATGCAGCTTCCAATCTTCAGGCCTATTAGCTCAGTTGGTTAGAGCGTCGTGCTAATAACGCGAAGGTCGCAGGTTCGACACCTGCATAGGCCATTAGATTTTGGCGAATAAGCCCATTGGAATTCTTTGTTGCAAGCTTTATTATTTTTTAAGAGTTAGGAACTTGGCAATCGCTTCGTCAATAAAATAGGTATGGTTTCACAAAAAAAAAAGATTCATTGTGTTAGATAAGGATTTGTGGTTTCAATATTAATCTTATCTGAAGTTTTTCTTCAACATCTTAGTTGTTTGGATCTACGAGGCCACTTTAGTTTTTTAAATACTAGTGGTAATCTAGACTTTCACACACTCACTTGCTTTGCAACTCGTAGTAATGCATTTCATGTTGTGAGCATCATTGTTTCGTGTTCTTTCGAGATAAAAAAAAAAAGTAACAAACCGCATGCCTTTATAAAATACTTGGAGAGGTTAGAAAAATGCAGCTTCCAATCTTCAGGCCTATTAGCTCAGTTGGTTAGAGCGTCGTGCTAATAACTTGAAAGGTCGCGGAGTTCGACACCGCATAGGCCATTGGATTTTGGCGAATAAGCCCATTGGAATTCTTTTGTTGCAAGCTTTTATTATTTTTTTAAGAGTTAGGAACTTGGCAATCGCCTTTCATCAATAAAATAGGTATGGTTTCACAAAAAAAAAAGATTCATTGTGTTAGATAAGGATTTGTGGTTTCAATATTAATCTTATTTTAAGTTTTTCTTCAACATCTTAGTTGATTTTGGATCTACGAGGCCACTTTCCCCCTTTTTTTTAAATACTAGTGGTAATCTAGACTTTCACTTTTTTTCACTTTGCTTTGCAACTCTTTAGTAATGCATTTCATGTTGTCAGCATCATTGTTTCCCTTGTTCTTCGAGATGTCAAATTTTTAACAAACCGCATGCCTTATAAACACATTTGGGAGAGGTTAGAAAAATTTTTCTTCAATCTTTCAGGCCTATTAGCTTTTTTATACCTTCTCTTTTAATAACTTTTTCCATCTTCCTTTTCGACAACCTTTTTAGGCCTGGATTTTTCCAGAGAGTAAGCCCATTGGAATTCTTTTGTTGCAAGCTTTTTCTTTTTAAGAGTTAGGACTTGGCAATCCTTTTTTGTCAATAAAATAGGTTTGGTTTTCTCCCTCCCTTTTTCATGCCCTTGTTAGATAAGGATTTTTGGTTTCAATATTAATCTTATCTGAAGTTTTTTTCAACATCTTAGTTTTTTGGATCTACGAGGCCATTTTTCCTTTTAAATACTAGTGGTAATCTAGACTTTTCCCCATTTTCCATTTTTCTTCCTTTTATAATGCTTTTCATGTTGTCATCATCATTTTTCCCCACCTTTTCTTCCCGAGATTTTTTTCATAACAAATTTTCAGAAAATGCTTTTTCCTCTTTTTCCTCTCTTTCCCTCGTTGCAATTTTCCTTTCTTTCTTCCCTTTTCCTTTTCCTTTTTTCTTTTCAGATTTTCCTCCATGTCCTTTTTCCATTTTCCCTCCCCTCCATCAGTCCCCTTTTTCCCTTTTTTTTTCCGTTTCCTTTTCTTGATGGATTGTCTTCCTTTCCTTTTTTTCCTCCTTTGCGATCCTTTTCTGTGCACTTTTTCCCTTCCGATTTTTCCTTTTCCTTTTTTTTTTTTTCCATACCTTTTCTCATTTGTTTTATTCTCTTATTTTCTATACCCATTTTCCTCTTTTCCCCACCCTTTCTCTCTTTCCTTTTTTTTCTAAATTTTTTTTCTTTTTCCCTTTTCCTTTTACCCTTTTTTCCCTTTCCTTTTCCTTTTCCTTTTCTTTTCCTTTTTTTTTTCTTTTTCTTTTCCTTTTTTTTTTTTTTTTTTCTTTTCCCTTCCTCATTTTCCCTTTTCCCCATGCCTTTTTGCCCTTCCTTTTTCTCTCTTTCTTCCCTTTTCCTTTTTTCCCTTTTTCTTTTCCCTTTTCCTTTTTCCCTTTTTCTTTTTACCTTTTCTTTTTCCTTTTTCCTTTTCCCCATGCCTTTTCCCCTTTTCCCTTTTCCCATGCCTTTTTCCTTTCCCCCTTTTTTCTCTTTTCCTTTTCTTTTTTCTCTTTTTCCTTTTTTTTCCTTTTCCTTTTTACCCTTCCCTTTTTCCCCATGCCTTTTTTGCCCTTCACTTTCTCTCTTTCCACTTCCCTTTTCCTTTTTCCTTTTTTTTTTTTTCCTTTTCCTTTTGCCTTTTTCCTTTTCCCCATGCCTTTTTCTTTTTTTTTTTTTCCTTTCTCTTTTTCTTTTCTTTTCCCTTTTTTCTTTTTTCTTTTTTCTTTTTTTTCCTTTTACCCTTTTCCCTTTTCCCCATGCCTTTTTGCCCTTCACATTCTCTCTTTCCACTTCCCTTTTCCTTTTTCCCCTTTTCATTTACCCTTTCCCCTTAAGAGATCGACGCATGACCAATCACAGTGTTGGTAAGTCGTGCAATAAATCTAGGCCTTCGAATGTATCCAGATGATCTCGGCCATTCAAATTAGGGCTCGATGCACTACGCACTTATGGTATCTTATATTATAATGTTATTGTGTAAGTGTTGGACCCAGCCCTAATTTGGGCGGCCCAGATTTGATGAAATCAATGGAAGAGATGATGCCACGTAAGATTCTTTAAAATAAAATGGTTTTTTTTTTGCTAGGGTTAGGGACGCTTCACATGTCACCGGCAAAAACTTGCCGGACGTCAAGCCGTTGAGCCGCTGAGGTGCAAACTACTCCAGCAGTTCGGGACGAGCGGCTCGGACGTCAAACCGGCCGTCTCAGTTTTAGCTCATGTGAATACTTACAAATTCAAATTTACATGTGAGGCGTCTCTTAGCGAGGGCGGCAGTAGCACCTTTGAGCTAGGGTGGCAGTACCACCTTCGAGCTGCTAGCTCCTCCTCCAGTAAGCAAAGCACGTATCTATAGATGCAACATTCACGGCATTGGCGTCATGTCACAGATTTACAAGGCAAAATCAAAGTTTTGTGAATTGGTGTTGAGCTAACGTTGCCCGGCCAAACTACGCTTTCCTGTAAACTGATGAGGAATGCTCCTTTTTAGGGCCAGATCTCTATAAAGCAAAGGCCTCAGAGGTATTGGGTCTCTGTCTTTATTATGCAAGCCGTCATGTCACAAATTCCCAGGGGCAAAAATCAAAGTTTTGTGAATTGGTGTTGAGCTAACGTTGCCCGGCCAAACTACGCTTTCCTTTAAACTGATGAGGAATGCTCCTTTTTAGGGCCAGATCTCTATAAAGCAAAGGCCTCAGAGGTATTGGGTCTCTGTCTTTATTATGCAATATAGATCTAAAGCTAATATTTCTTAGTTGCAGGAATTGGCCGCTTGCTATGCAGTGTTCTACTTGGTAGAAACAGTCCAGTGAGTTGCAAGAAGCATACAAACACAGGTAGTCATCTCTCTTAGTTTTGCCAATATGAATAGATAAAGATAATTGTGGCGTTGAAGAGGGAATGCATATGTCCAAATCCAAGCCAAACATAAAGAAAGAAAGAAGTTGCAGAGGCCAAACATAAGATTAACGAAATTGCAACGACAGATTTATACAGATTTATACCGAAACAGGTAAAGCATTGCAGAGAAAGGATAAAAGTAGGTGTGACCAAGCCATTGACATTAAAAAGAAACTTCAAGCCGCAAAATCTTGGAGGTTGATGTGGTTGGATTATGATGGAGGAATAAAGATCTTGAACATCAGAAGAGGGAGCTGAATATCAAACTTGCTGCAGCGAATGCATAGATCAATGTGCTTTCTAGCAAAACTGAGGTATTTTTTGATAAGGATTTTTCCTCTAGGGTAAGTTTGTAAAACCAGGATTATGGACTTTTAAGTCTGTGTTGGTAGTAAATCTCTTTTTTTGCACCATAAAAATGATGGAAGAAAACACGCGATTGAAATTATTTTTTGAAGAAGTTCAGTCTTTGGCTGGGAGTATTCTAAAGACCTACCTTATCTAAGCTTTTTAGGCATTTCTTAAGCTCTATATTCTTTTAAGGGCTGTCATTTTTAGATAAGGAATATGTTTGCTCTTCTATGTAATATCCTGCGATCTTTCAAATTTTTGCTGTCAAAATTTGATAGTAGAACAGTTTGTATTTTTTGGCACTAACATTTTGGCAAGCATAAAGCAGTAAGACTCTATCTGGTTGCACGGCATCTGGAGAGAATGCAAATGCGTTTTCTCTAATGCAGACCTTCCAAGCATGATCTATAAATTTATTTCGCCAACATTGACCTCTGAATGCCCCACACCCTGTGTCAGGTAGGACGCTATAAGTCAAGTTTGGAATATGGTTGTGTTTTTCAACAAATTTTCAGCATTGTAATATCTGCTGGAGGTTCTAGAAGATTTGTCTCTTTCTTTGTCCGTAGGCATCCCGACCAGAATTGCTCATTGAGCTGTTCTCAGCTTGCAGAGAATAAGAACAACGAATGAGCCCAAAAGGAATTCAATGACTCGAAAGTGCAATGCTGTATCATCAAGCTCAGTGGCACAACTACAGCTATCCACCACTTTAATGTTAACCATCTACATGCCAATAGCCAGACTTCTCTTCCATGCTGTTTAAATGCAAAATGTGCTTATACCTTATGATATCTGTTAGAACCTTTGTAACTGATAATATTGCATGTACCATTGGTAGAGTGATCTAATTACTAAGGTTGAAGCAGAAGTTGCATCGTTGAAACTGGTAATTGAGGATCTACATCAGCAGGTAGAAACTATGATAAGCAATAGATTAGCGAGGCGGAAATGATTGTCTACTTACGGTGGATATATGCATGTTGACGCTACGAATTACGTAGTTTGCCAGTCTTTGGTCAAAGCTAAAGCTCCATCTCTTGAACTACGTAGTTTGCCAGTCCAAGGTCTCAAGAGAAAACTAAACATTTAAATACGGGAATATGGATGCTCGAGAAAAGAACAAGACGATTCTGCTTATGGCAGTACATTCTCACAACCACCTATATCATCATGTATATTGTCTGATGGTTTGAGACAGCTGCATTTTTGCAAGGCAAGGATCATCTCTTTCTCTCTTTAGGTTTGATTTGGATGTATTTGTCTATGAGTTAAGACTTATCTTTGAATATACCCTAAATTTCTACCATACAGATGATGGTGCATCCCTAACAACACTAATGCACCTCATGATAACCCAAGGTTACGATTTTGAATTCATTTTTTGGGCCACTACCCACACTTGCATCACAACAACAATATAATTGCCAATAATCACATTTGCTCAATAAATACCTTAAGAACAAACACATATTAAATAAGCCATGCATTTTGCTTATATGGTTTCCCTTTTTGCCTTTGCACAAATCCAATAATCCATCAATTTCGTATATGTGTTCATATATGTGTGTTTTCCTTTTTATGCTGATACATTAAACCAAAGGGGCGCTTTTTTAATTCTGGACGCACTGTTGCCCTTGAAAGACGGATGAACTTCTTTGCATTGAAACCCTAGACAATGGAAAACCAATCAACGTGTCCAAGCAATTTAGACCTTCGGGATCCATCAAAATATGTGCACATTTGCAGGTCTTTCTTCAACATACAATTTGCTAATTTATAACTTCATGTATGTGATTTGTGCGTTTCTCACATGCGAGTTATATTGATAAGGTGTGTGGTTCTCTTTGTAAGAAAATGATGGACCATTTGAAGGTTATATTCTTCAAGAACCAATTGAAATAGTGAGTCAAATAAGACCTTGGACTTTCCTACTTTTAATACCGTTTATGAAAAATCAGCCCACCTCTTGCTACTGGAAATAACATAGTGCTTAAAACAGTAGAACAGACCCCTTGAGTGCACTTTAAATTTTTAGTTGGAAAATGCTAGCGGTGCTTCTGGGTTATTATTCGAAAAATGCTAGCAATGTTTATGAGGATGATGGTTCTGCAAATGATGGACACCATTCAAAGCTATCATATCTTAAAATAAACAAAAGTAAAGTTTGACAAGCCTCTAAAATCAACATTAAGTGTCGGACCCTAAATTATAGTAGATCAAAAGGAAACTAAGCATTACATATGTATGCATGCTCACACAAAAGTGTTCTTTATGTTAGAAATGTGAAAGTATGATGAAGTTTATAATACATTCCAAGTGAAGATTACAAAGTTAGTTTATGTCTGGCTCTTTTCTTCTCTCTGATCATCTATGTATACCCAACTTATGCCCAGCAACGCTGGGCACTATTACTAGTAACATTATAACATAAGACTAGTAATGGTGCCCAGCGTTGCTGGGCATAAGTTGAGAGCCTGTAAATGCTTTGGGATGCAGTGAGAAAAGCCATATCCCTTTCCCTTTCCCTTTTGCTCTATCCCGCATTTCATTTTTTCTTATTTTCTCTACTTTTTGCTTTTCTTTTCCTTTCTTTTCTCGTCTTTCTCACATGTTTCCTTGTTTTCCCATCCCTTTCCTTCCCCCTTCCCTGTTCCCGATAATTTTTTTCCCTTCCCTTTTGCTCCTTTCTCCACCTTTTCCCTCTTCTATTTTTTCTTTGCCCTTTTCCCTTCCCCTTTCTCTTTTTTTATGCCTTCTCTTTTCCCCACCCTTTTTTCCATGTCTTCCCTTTTTCTCAACCTTTACTCTTTAAGCCTTTTCCATGCCTATTTTCCCTTCTTTTTTCCTCCTTTTCCCTCTTTTCCTCCTTTTTTGTGTGGTTTTTCCTTCCATTTTCTTTTCTCCCTCATGGTTTTCCATGCCCTTTTTTTTCCTTTTTTTCCATCTTCTCACCCTTTCCTCTTTCCCTTTTCCATGTTCCCTTTTTTCTCTTCCTCTTTTCCATTTTCCTCATTTCCTTTTTTTGCCTCCTCTCTCTTCCCCCATTTTCCATTCTTTTTTTTCTTTTCTATTTCCCTTTTCCCATGCCCTTTTTTCCCACCCTTTTCTTCTTTTCTATTTTTCCCTGTGCTTCCTTTTCCTCCTTTTCCCACCATTTCCCTCTTCTTCAATTTTCCCTTCTTTTCAACCCTTCCTTTTCCTTTTCTCTTTCCTTTCCTCATGTCCTTTTTCCCTTTCCTCCCTCCATCACTCATAGGCCTTTCCCTTTCCCTTTTTTTTCCCCGTTTCCTTTTCTTGATGGATTGTTTTCTTTTCCGTTTTCCTCCTTTTTGCGATCCTTTCTCATGCACTTTTTCCTTCCTTTCCTTTTCCTTTTCCCTTTTCCATACCTTTTGCACATTTGTTTTATTCTCTTATTTTCTATACCCATTTTCCTCTTTTCCCCACCCTTTCTCTCTTGCCCCTTTTCTTTTTTTCTTTTTTCCCTTTTCCTTTTACCCTTTTCCCTTTTCCCATGCCTTTTTCTTTTCACCACCCAGTTCTCTTTTTCCTTTTCTTTTCCTTTTTTCCTTTTTCTTTTCCTTTTACCCGTTTAAGCTTTTCCCATGCCTTTTGCCCTTCACATTCTCTCTTTCCACTTCCTTTTCCTTTTCCCTTTTCTTTTCCCTTTTCCTTTTCCTTTTTTCCTTTTCCTTTTTTTACCTTTTCCTTTTCCCTTTTCCTTTTCCCCATGCCTTTTACCCTTTTCCTTTTCCCCATGCCTTTTCCTTTCACCACCCTTTCTCCCTTTTTCCTTTTACCCTTTTCCTTTTTTTCCCCATGCCTTTTTGCCCTTCATTCTCTCTTTCCACTTCCCTTTTCCTTTTTTTCCTTTTCTTTTCCTTTTCCTTTCCTTTTTTCCTTTTTCCTTTTACTCTTTTCCCTTTTCCCCATGCCTTTTTGCCCTTCACATTCTCTCTTTCCACTTCCCTTTTCCTTTTTTCCTTTTTTTTCCTTTTCCTTTTGCCTTTTCCTTTTCCCCATGCCTTTTTCTTTTCCCCACCTTTCTCTTTTCCTTTTCTTTTCCCTTTTTCTTTTTTTCTTTTCCTTTTACCCTTTTCCTTTTCCCCATGCCTTTTGCCCTTCACATTCTCTTTCTTTTCCCTTTTCCTTTTCCCCTTTTCATTTACCTTTTCCCCTTTTAGTCCCTTGCCGACCCAGTGTTGGTAAGTCGTCAATAAATCTGGGTAGCCTTGGATATCCGGATTCAACCATTCAAATTCCACTTCGATACCACGACTTACTGGTGATCTTTTATCTTATATTATAATGTTATACCGAATTTTTGATTGGATCAAGCCCTAATTTGAATGGTGAGATCATCCGAGGCATCCGGTTAGGCGGTGATTTATTTTGCACGACTTACCACCACCATGCGATTTTGGTCGATTTTTTGATCTCTTTAAGGGAAAGGGTAAAGGAAAAGGGGAAAAGGAAATTGTGGAAGAGACAAGAGAGAATGAAGGGCAAAAGGCACGGGAAAAGAGAAAAGTGGCGGGAAAAGGGTGGGGATAAGAGAAGAGAAAAGGCATGAAAATGAAAAAGGAAAGAGGAACGGGGTAAGGAGGGGGGAAAGGGGCACGAGGGAAAAAGGGAAGAGGAAAAGGAAAGGGGAAGAGGAAAGGGAAAGGAAGAAGGAAAGATTGAAGAAAGGGGAAGGAGGAGAAAAAAAGCATGGAAAAAGGGCATGGGAAAAGGGAGAAAAAGAGAAGCATTGAAGAAAGAGGAAAAAGGAAGGGGAAAATGGCAAAGAAAAAGGAAAGGAAAAGAAAAGGAAAAGAAAAAAGAGAGGGAAATGGAAGGAAAATTGGAATTCTTTGTTGGAAGCTTTAAAATTTTTAAAAATGAGGAAGAGGGAAGGAAAAGGAGAAAAAGAAATGGATGGGGAAAAGGGAAGAAATATTGGAAAGTAAGAAGAAAGAAAAGGAAAGGGAAAAGAGAGAAAGGAACTTGAAAAAAGGCATGAAAGGAAAAGGTAAACAAGAAAGGGGGAAGGGGAGGGTATGAGATAAAAAGGAAGAGGAATATGGCGAGAAATAGAAAAAAGAAAAGGAAAAAAACAGGGGAAGAGGAAAAGGGTGGGGAAACTTTTGGGAAAAGGGAAAAGAAAAAGGAAAGGAAAGAAAAAGGACACGAGGAAAGGATCGGGAAAGGAGGAAAACAAAAAAAAATCCATTAGGAAAGGGAAAAGGGAAGGGAAGCTCCTTTCGAGGGGAAAAGGGAAGAAAACATAGAAAAGCGAAAAAGAAAAGAAAACTTTTTCTCTTTTTTAGAGCCTTCTCTTTTTGGGAAAAGGAGGAAATGGAAAGCAAAGAAAAATGGAAAGAAAAAGGGGTGGAAAAAAAAAAAAGGAACTCTGGAAAAAGAAAAAGAATAAAGGAGGGAAAAGGGAGAAAAAAAAAAGAAAAAGGAAAAATAGGAAAAGGGAAGAGAAAAAGTGAAAACATAGAAAAAGGGGAAGGGGGAAAGGGTGGGAGGATGGTTTTTAAAAAGGGCATGGAAAACAGAAAAAAAAAAACTGGGAGGAGCTCTCAGAAAAAAGTGGAAAAGGAAAGGCTGGGAAATGGAGGAAAAGATAAGTCTTAGGCATTATAAGCGAAAAGACTAAAAAGGATTGAATTTCCCTTGAAAAAGGGTGGGAAAAAAGAGAAGGTTTTTCTTCTTTATAAAGGAGAAGGGGCATGGAAAAAGAAGGAATTTTCCTCCTTTGGGAAAAGGAGAAAAGGAAAGGAAAAAGGTTATCGGAAAAAGGGAAGAGGGAAAGGAAGGAAAAGGGTGGGGAAACAAGGAAGCATACGCAAAATTTGAAAAAACCAAAAGAAAAGAAAATGTATAGAAAATAAGAAAAGTGAAAGATTCTTTAAGCAAAAGGGAATCCTTTTTTGAAAGGTATAGGGTTTTTTCACCGCGTTGTCCTGTAAAACATTTCCTTTTTTTACTTTTTCCAACGCCGGGTACAATTAGTCTTTATTATAATGTTTTTGCTGGTTTTGCCTTTCCCAGACTAATTTGGGGCTCGGATTTGATGAAACCAATGGAAGAGATGATGCCCCGAAGGCTTTAGCTCATCTTAGGACTTTTCACTTTTCAAATTCAAACTTTTCGGACGCCAAGCCATGTGCAACTTTTCAGGCAAGGCGCTCATGTGAATACTTTACAAATTCAAATTTTTGAGGCGCCTCGGCAAGAGCACCTTTTGAGCTAGGGCTGCCACATTCACCTTTTAGCTCCTCCTCCAATAAGCAAAGCACGTATCTATAGATGCAACATTCACGGCATTGGCGCCATGTCACGCTTTTTACAAGGCAAAATCAAAGTTTTGTGAATTGGTGTTGAGCTAACGCTTTTCTACCAAACTACGCTTTTTCAGAACTGATGAGGAATGCTCCTTTTTAGGGCCAGATCTCTATAAAGCAAAGGCCTCAGAGGTATTGGGTCTCTGTCTTTATTATGCAAGCCGTCATGTCACAAATTTACAGGGCAAAATCAAAGTTTTGTGAATTGGTGTTGAGCTAACGTTGCCCGGCCAAACTACGCTTTCCTTTCTTGCACTGCGACTCGCATGAAACCAACAAAGCGCCCATAGATAGGCTTCTCATTCATCTCAGCAGATTTCTACAATGGTGGACAGTGGATAGCCGCACACATGCGAACTACCCACGAAAAATAAAGGGAAAATCCAATTATATCATTTGGACCCCAAAAACAAATACAATGCTAATAGATGAGTGGCTGATGTACCTGCCGAAAGCTTATCACCGGGATTAAAACCTACCCTTTCGGTTTTCGAGGAAAAACCCTAGTGATAAGCCTTCAAGAAGGGGCTTAGACAAACGTGAAGGCATAGAATCGCCCCAAAACCCCGCGATGGAGAAGTCAAAACGGATGGCCTCGCCAACCCCAGACCGCACATCACCAACACAACAAACGAGAAACATACAGAGAATAGCATCACCCAAGGGCGGAAAAAAGCATCACCCAACCGGGTGGAAAAACATGAAAACAGAACTTGTACAAAATATAATAAACAAAGAAAGGGGGAGGGTGGGTTCAAAGAGAATAAGGTATCCGACCGAAGAGGAAGCGCCGATGAAACGCCGATGAAGAATTCCGCAATAAGTAGCAAATGCCCAACCGAAGAGCGCCCAAAAACGCGATGCGATGCATGCATCGATTTATGCAATGCATGCATGCTCGCCTTTGAGAAGAATGCCGATTCCCACTACGCTGGACCGACGACATCGCGGCAACCGCGACCGCATGAAACCAACAAAGCCCGAATACCAAAGGACTTCCATAACAAACTAGGATCGAGGACGGAAGGTCACAGGATGAAGGCTAAAGGCCGGAAAGGACAAAGCAGGAAAGCAACGCCAATTAGCCAACCAGGCGGGGAAGAAGCCCTCCCCGCCTCGAAACAATTCAAAGAGAATAAAAATCGGCCGAGAGAAGAGGAAGCTACCGATGAAACGCCGATGAAGAATTCGCAATAAGTAGCAAATGCCCAACCTGAATGCATGCTCAAAAACGATGCGATGCATGCATATGCGACGCGATGCAATGCATGCATGCTCGTTTTGAAGCAAGAATGCCGATTTTTGAATCGTAATTTTACATTAAACCGATGAGGAATGCTTTTTAGGGCCGTGATCTCTATAAAGCAAAGGCCTCGAGGTATTGGTCTCTGTCTTTATTATGCAATATAGATCTAAAGCTAATGTTTCTTAGTTGCGTGAATTGGTCGCTATTTATGCGCTGTTCTACTTGGTAGAAACTTGATCAAATGAGTTGCAAGAAGCATACAAACACAGGTAGTCATCTCTCTTAGTTTTGCCAATATGAATAGATAAAGATAATTGTGGCGTTGAAGAGGGAATGCATATATCCAAATCCAAGCCAAACATAAAGAAAGAAAGAAGTTGCAGAGGCCAAACATAAGATTAACGAAATTGCAACGACAGATTTATACAGATTTATACCGAAACAGGTAAAGCATTGCAGAGAAAGGATAAAAGTAGGTGTGACCAAGCCATTGACATTAAAAAGAAACTTCAAGCCGCAAAATCTTGGAGGTTGATGTGGTTGGATTATGATGGAGGAATAAAGATCTTGAACATCAGAAGAGGGAGCTGAATATCAAACTTGCTGCAGCGAATGCATAGATCAATGTGCTTTCTAGCAAAACTGAGGTATTTTTTGATAAGGATTTTTCCTCTAGGGTAAGTTTGTAAAACCAGGATTATGGACTTTTAAGTTTGTGTTGGTAGTAAATCTCTTTTTTTGCACCATAAAAATGATGGAAGAAAACACGCGATTGAAATTATTTTTTGAAGAAGTTCAGTCTTTGGCTGGGAGTATTCTAAAGACCTACCTTATCTAAGCTTTTTAGGCATTTCTTAAGCTCTATATTCTTTTAAGGGCTGTCATTTTTAGATAAGGAATATGTTTGCTCTTCTATGTAATATCCTGCGATCTTTCAAATTTTTGCTGTCAAAATTTGATAGTAGAACAGTTTGTATTTTTTGGCACTAACATTTTGGCAAGCATAAAGCAGTAAGACTCTATCTGGTTGCACGGCATCTGGAGAGAATGCAAATGCGTTTTCTCTAATGCAGACCTTCCAAGCATGATCTATAAATTTATTTCGCCAACATTGACCTCTGAATGCCCCACACCCTGTGTCAGGTAGGACGCTATAAGTCAAGTTTGGAATATGGTTGTGTTTTTCAACAAATTTTCAGCATTGTAATATCTGCTGGAGGTTCTAGAAGATTTGTCTCTTTCTTTGTCCGTAGGCATCCCGACCAGAATTGCTCATTGAGCTGTTCTCAGCTTGCAGAGAATAAGAACAACGAATGAGCCCAAAAGGAATTCAATGACTCGAAAGTGCAATGCTGTATCATCAAGCTCAGTGGCACAACTACAGCTATCCACCACTTTAATGTTAACCATCTACATGCCAATAGCCAGACTTCTCTTCCATGCTGTTTAAATGCAGAATGTGCTTATACCTTATGATATCTGTTAGAACCTTTGTAACTGATAATATTGCATGTACCATTGGTAGAGTGATCTAATTACTAAGGTTGAAGCAGAAGTTGCATCGTTGAAACTGGTAATTGAGGATCTACATCAGCAGGTAGAAACTATGATAAGCAATAGATTAGCGAGGCGGAAATGATTGTCTACTTACGGTGGATATATGCATGTTGACGCTACGAATTACGTAGTTTGCCAGTCTTTGGTCAAAGCTAAAGCTCCATCTCTTGAACTACGTAGTTTGCCAGTCCAAGGTCTCAAGAGAAAACTAAACATTTAAATACGGGAATATGGATGCTCGAGAAAAGAACAAGACGATTCTGCTTATGGCAGTACATTCTCACAACCACCTATATCATCATGTATATTGTCTGATGGTTTGAGACAGCTGCATTTTTGCAAGGCAAGGATCATCTCTTTCTCTCTTTAGGTTTGATTTGGATGTATTTGTCTATGAGTTAAGACTTATCTTTGAATATACCCTAAATTTCTACCATACAGATGATGGTGCATCCCTAACAACACTAATGCACCTCATGATAACCCAAGGTTACGATTTTGAATTCATTTTTTGGGCCACTACCCACACTTGCATCACAACAACAATATAATTGCCAATAATCACATTTGCTCAATAAATACCTTAAGAACAAACACATATTAAATAAGCCATGCATTTTGCTTATATGGTTTCCCTTTTTGCCTTTGCACAAATCCAATAATCCATCAATTTCGTATATGTGTTCATATATGTGTGTTTTCCTTTTTATGCTGATACATTAAACCAAAGGGGGCGCTTGCTTTTTTAATTTACAGACCTGTTGCCGCAGAAGACAGATGAACTTGCTGCATTGAAACCCTAGACAATGGAAAACCAATCAACGTGTCCAAGCAATTTAGACCTTCCAGGATCCATCAAAATATGTGCACATTTGCAGGTCTTTCTTCAACATACAATTTGCTAATTTATAACTTCATGTATGTGATTTGTGCGTTTCTCACATGCAGGTTATATTGATAAGGTGTGTGGTTCTACTGTAAGAAATGATGGACCATTTGAAGGTCATATTCTTCAAGAACCAATTGAAATAGTGAGTCAAATAAGACCTTGGACTTTCCTACTTTTAATAGCGTTTATGAAAAATCAGCCCACCTCTTGCTACTGGAAATAACATAGTGCTTAAAACAGTAGAATAGACCCCTTGAGTGCACTTTAAATTTTTAGTTGGAAAATGCTAGCGGTGCTTCTGGGTTATTATTCGAAAAATGCTAGCAATGTTTATGAGGATGATGGTTCTGCAAATGATGGACACCATTCAAAGCCATCATATCTTAAAATAAACAAAAGTAAAGTTTGACAAGCCTCTAAAATCAACATTAAGTGTCGGACCATAAATTATAGTAGATCAAAAGGAAACTAAGCATTACATATGTATGCATGCTCACACAAAAGTGTTCTTTATGTTAGAAATGTGAAAGTATGATGAAGTTTATAATACATTCCAAGTGAAGATTACAAAGTTAGTTTATGTCTGGCTCTTTTCTTCTCTCTGATCATCTACGTATACCCAACTTATGCCCAGCAACGCTGGGCACTATTACTAGTAACATTATAATATAAGATTTGTGGTTTCAATATTAATCTTATCTGAAGTTTTTCTTCAATATCTTAGCTGATTGGATCTACGAGGCCACTTTAGTTTTTTAAATACTAGTGGTAATCTAGACTTTCACACACTCAGTTGCTTTGCAACTCGTAGTAATGCATTTCATGTTGTGAACATCATTGTTTCGTGTTCTTCGCGAGATGTCAAAAAAAGTAACAAAACTGCATGCCGTATAAAATACTTCGAGAGGTTAGAAAAATGCAGCTTCCAATCTTCAGGCCTATTAGCTCAGTTGGTTAGAGCGTCGTGCTAATAACGCGAAGGTCGCAGGTTCGACACTTGCATAGGCCATTGGATTTTGGCGAGTAAGCCCATTGGAATTCTTTGTTGCAAGCTTTGTTCTTTTTTAAGAGTTAGGAACTTGGCAATCGCTTCGTCAATAAAATAGGTAGGGTTTCACAAAAAAAAAAGATTCATTGTGTTAGATAAGGATTTGTGGTTTCAATATTAATCTTATCTGAAGTTTTTCTTCAACATCTTAGTTGTTTGGATCTACGAGGCCACTTTAGTTTTTTAAATACTAGTGGTAATCTAGACTTTCACACACTCACTTGCTTTGCAACTCGTAGTAATGCATTTCATATTGTCATCATCATTGTTTCGTATTCTTCGCGAGATGTCTGCATGCCGTATAAAATACTTGGAGAGGTTAGAAAAATGCAGCTTCCAATCTTCAGGCCTATTAGCTCAGTTGGTTAGAGCGTCGTGCTAATAACGCGAAGGTCGCAGGTTCGACACCTGCATAGGCCATTAGATTTTGGCGAATAAGCCCATTGGAATTCTTTGTTGCAAGCTTTATTTTTTATTAGTTAGGATGTTTGGCAATGGACCGTCAATAAATATCTGGTATGGTTTCACAAAAAAAAAAGATTCATTGTGTTAATAAGGATTTGGGGTTTCAATATTAATCTTATCAAGTTTTTCTTCAACATCTTAGTTGTTTGGAAAAAGGAGGCCACTTTAGTTTTTAAAAGGGAAAGTGGTAATCTAGACTTTTCACACACTCAGATGCTTTGCAAAGGAGTAATGCATTTCATGTTGTCATCATCATTGAAAGGAAAAATGAAAGGGAAAGATGGAAAAAAGTAACAAAAAAGCAAAAAGATGAAAAATACTTGGAGAGGTTAGAAAAATGCGGCTTCAATCTTCTTGCCTATTAGCTCGATTGGAAAAAGGGAATCGGGCTAATAGGGAAGGAAAAGGAAAATGATGAAAGGGAAAAGGGAAAAGGAAAAGGAAAAGGGAAAAGGAAATGAATTTTGGGGAGTAAGCCCATTGGAATTCTTTGGAAAAAGTTTTATCTTTTTTTTTTTAAAAAGAACTTGGAAAAGGAAAAAGGAAATAAAAAAAGGGAATGGTTTCACAAAAAGATTAGATAAGGATTTGGGGGGAAAAATATTAAAGGGAAAGTTTTTTCTTCAAAATCTTAGTTGTTTTGGAAAAGGAAGAGGCCACTTTAGTTTTTTAAAAACTAGTGGTAATCTAGGAAAAGGAAAAAGGGAAAAGGAAAAGGGAAAAGGAAATGTCAAAAAAGGAAAAGGAATAAAGGAAAGGTAAGAAAAAAGGAAAGAGAAGGAGAAAAGGAAAATGGAAAGTCGCGGTAAAAGAAAATAGTAAAAATTTCATGTTGTGAGCATCATTGTTTGTTCTGAGAAGGTAAGATGTGAGAAAAGGAGAAAAGGTAAGGGAAAAAAGTAAAAGGTGTAAAAGTGTTAAAAACAAAAGAGGTTAGAAAATGGAAAAAGAGAAATTTCTTCTCACGGCTTTGCCTCCAGAAAAAAGAGAAAAAAGGATTGGGCGTGGAAAAATGTTAAAAAGAGAAAGGGTGAAGAAAGAGAAAAAGGAGCAAAAAAGAGTTCGAAAAAAAAGCCATTAGAGGGAAAGGATGGAAAAATGAAAAAAGGTGGGGAAAATTCTTTGTTGCAATTTTTGGAAAAGAGGAAGGAGAAAAGGCAAGAAAAAGGAAGAGGGAAAGGGTGAGGAAATAGAAAAAATAAGGAAATAGGTATGGTTTCACACAAAAGAAGATTCATTGGGTTAGATAAGAATTTGGGGAAAGAAGGAAAAATCTTATAAAAAGGTTGAGAAAGTTTTTCTTCAACATCTTAGTTGTTTGGAAGGAAAGGGTTTTAGGTTTTTAAAACTAGTGGTAATCTAGAAAGGAAAAGGGACTCACCGGAGAAGGGAAAAAAAAGAGCATGAGGAAAAGAGGAGAGAGAAATGGGAAAAAGATGGTAATGCATTTCATGTTCAAGAGGAATCATTGTTTCGTGAAAAGGGCACATGAAATGTAAATAAAAAAAAGTAAAAAAAATGCATGAGAAACGGAAAATAAAACAGGAAGAGGAAGGTTAAGAACTTCCAATCTTGGGAAGAGCGGGAAAGATAAAGGAAGGAAAAAAAAGAGATAAGAAAAAAGTGAAAAAAGGGAGAAAAAAAGAAAGGGAAGGTCATAGGAGAATTTTAGAAAAAAAAGGGAGAATAAGCCCAAAAGAATTCTTTTTGTTGCAAGCTTTGATCTTTTTAAGATTTTGATAGGCCATTGGATTTTGGCCAGTAAGCCCATTGGAATCCTTTGTTGCAAGCTTTGATTTTTAAGAGTTAGGAACTTGGCAATCGCTTCCATCAATAAAATAGGTATGGTTTCACAAAAAAAAAAATTCATTGTGTTAGATAAGGATTTGTGGTTTGAATATTAATCTTATCCAAGTTTTTCTTCAACATCTTAGTTGTTTGGATCTACGAGGCCAGTTTAGGTTTTTAAAAACTAGTGGTAATCTAGACTTTCACACACTCACTTGCTTTGCAACTCGTAGTAATGCATTTCATGTTGTCAGCATCATTGTTTCGTGTTCTTCGCGAGATGTCAAAAAAAGTAACAAAACTGCATGCCGTATAAAACACTTGGAGAGGTTAGAAAAATGCAACTTCCAATCTTCAGGCCTATTAGCCTATTAGCTCGGTTGGTTAGAGCCGTCGTTGGACACCTGCATAGCTAATGGATTTTGGAAGGTAAGCCCATTGGAATTCTTTGTTCGCACACTTTGATCTTTTAGGCCATTAGATTTTGGCGAATAAGCCCATTGGAATTCTTTGTTGCAAGCTTTATTATTTTTTAAGAGTTAGGAACTTGGCAATCGCTTCGTCAATAAAATAGGTATGGTTTCACAAAAAAAAGATTCATTGTGTTAGATAAGGATTTGGGGTTTCAATATTAATCTTATCTGAAGTTTTTCTTCAACATCTTAGTTGTTTGGATCTACGAGGCCACTTTAGTTTTTTAAATACTAGTGGTAATCTAGACTTTCACACACTCACTTGCTTTGCAACTCGTAGTAATGCATTTCATGTTGTCAGCATCATTGTTTCGTGTTCTTCGCGAGATGTCAAAAAAAGTAACAAAACTGCATGCCGTATAAAACACTTGGAGAGGTTAGAAAAATGCAGCTTCCAATCTTCAGGCCTATTAGCTCAGTTGGTTAGAGCGTCGTGCTAATAACGCGAAGGTCGCAGGTTCGACACCTGCATAGGCCATTAGATTTTGGCGAGTAAGCCCATTGGAATTCTTTGTTGCAAGCTTTGTTCTTTTTTAAGAGTTAGGAACTTGGCAATCGCTTCGTCAATAAAATAGGTATGGTTTCACAAAAAAAAGATTCATTGTGTTAGATAAGGATTTGTGGTTTCAATATTAATCTTATCTGAAGTTTTTCTTCAACATCTTAGTTGTTTGGATCTACGAGGCCACTTTAGTCTTTTAAAAACTAGTGGTAATCTAGACTTTCACACACTCACTTGCTTTGCAACTCGTAGTAATGCATTTCATGTTGTCAGCATCATTGTTTCGTGTTCTTCGCGAGATGTCAAAAAAAGTAACAAAACTGCATGCCGTATAAAATACTTGGAGAGGTTAGAAAAATGCAGCTTCCAATCTTCAGGCCTATTAGCTCAGTTGGTTAGAGCGTCGTGCTAATAACGCGAAGGTCGCAGGTTCGACACCTGCATAGGCCATTAGATTTTGGCGAGTAAGCCCATTGGAATTCTTTGTTGCAAGCTTTGTTCTTTTTAAGAGTTAGGAACTTGGCAATCGCTTCGTCAATAAAATAGGTATGGTTTCACAAAAAAAAGATTCATTGTGTTAGATAAGGATTTGTGGTTTCAATATTAATCTTATCTGAAGTTTTTCTTCAACATCTTAGTTGTTTGGATCTATGAGGCCACTTTAGTCTTTTAAAAACTAGTGGTAATCTAGACTTTCACATACTCACTGGCTTTGCAACTCGTAGTAATGCATTTCATGTTGTCAGCATCATTGTTTCGTGTTCTTCGCGAGATGTCAAAAAAAGTAACAAAACTGCATGCCGTATAAAACACTTGGAGAGGTTAGACCAACTTTCAATCTTTAGGCCTATTAGCTCAGTTGGTTGGTTAGCATCGCGTGCTAATAACGCTTGAAGGTCGCAGGTTCGACACCGTGCATAGGCCATTAGATTTTTTGGCGAGTAAGCCCATTGGAATTCTTTGTTGCAAGCTTTGATCTTTTTAAGAGTTAGGAACTTGGCAATCGCCCGTCAATAAAATAGGTATGGTTTCACAAAAAAGATTCATTGTGTTAGATAAGGATTTGGGTTTTAATATTAATCTTATCTCGAAGTTTTTCTTCAACATCTTAGTTGTTTGGATCTATGAGGCCACTTTTAGTTTTTTAAAAACTAGTGGTAATCTAGACTTTCACATACTCACTGGCTTTGCAACTCGTAGTAATGCATTTCATGTTGTCAGCATCATTGTTTCGTGTTCTTCGCGAGATGTCAAAAAAAGTAACAGAACTGCATGCTGTATAAAATACTTGGAGAGGTTAGAAAAATGCAGACTTCAATCTTGGGCCTATTAGCTCAGTTGGTTAGACCATCGTGCTAATAACGCAAAGGTCGCAGGTTCGACACTTGCATAGGCCATTAGATTTTGGCGAGTAAGCCCATTGGAATTCTTTGTTGCAACCTTTGTTCTTTTTAAGAGTTAGGAACTTGGCAATCGCTTCGTCAATGAAATAGGTATGGTTTCACAAAAAGAAGATTCATTGTGTTAGATAAGGATTTGGGGTTTCAATATTAATCTTATCTGAAGTTTTTCTTCAACATCTTAGTTGTTTGGATCTACGAGGCCACTTTAGTGTTTTAAAAACTAGTGGTAATCTAGACTTTCACACACTCACTGGCTTTGCAACTCATAGTAACGCATTTCATGTTGTCGGCATCATTGTTTCGTGTTCTTCGCGAGATGTCTGCATGCCGTATAAAACACTTGGAGAGGTTAGAAAAATGCAGCTTCCAATCTTCAGGCCTATTAGCTTAGTTGGTTAGAGCGTCGTGCTAATAATGCGAAGGTCGCAGGTTCGACACCTGCATAGGCCATTAGATTTTGGCGAGTAAGCCCATTGGAATTCTTTGTTGCAACCTTTGTTCTTTTTAAGAGTTAGGAACTTGGCAATCGCTTCGTCAATGAAATAGGTATGGTTTAACAAAAAGAAGATTCATTGTGTTAGATAAGGATTTGGGGTTTTTATATTAATCTTATCTGAAGTTTTTCTTCAACATCTTAGTTGTTTGGATCTACGAGGCCACTTTAGTTTTTTAAAAACTAGTGGTAATCTAGACTTTCACACACTCACTGGCTTTGCAACTCGTAGTAATGCATTTCATGTTGTCAGCATCATTGTTTCGTGTTCTTCGCGAGATGTCAAAAAAGTAACAAAGCGCATCCGTATAAAACACTTGGAGAGGGTTAGAAAAATGCAGCTTCAATCTTCGTGCCTATTAGCTCGGTTGGTTAGAGCATTAATAATCGCTAGAAGGTCGATAGGTCGACACCGCATAGGCCATTAGATTTTGGCGCAGTAAGCCCATTGGAATTTCTTTGTTGCAAGCTTTGATCTTTTTAAGAGTTAACACTTGGCAATCGCCGTCAATAAAATAGGTATGGTTTCACAAAAAAAGATTCATTGTGTTAGATAAGGATTTGTGGTTTCAATATTAATCTTATCTCAAGTTTTTCTTCAACATCTTAGTTGTTTGGATCTATGAGGCCACTTTAGTTTTTAAAACTAGTGGTAATCTAGACTTTTTCACACACCGGCTTTCAAATTGCATTTTTGGTTCCTGTTTTCGCGAGATGTCAAAAAAAGTAACAAACCGCATGCCGTATAAAATACTTGGAGGTTAGAAAAATGCAGCTTCCAATCTTGGCCTATTAGATGTTGGTTAGAGCGTCGGTAATAACTTGAAGGTTAAGGTTCGACTTGCATAGGCTATTGGATTTTCTTCAGTAAGCCCATTGGAATTCTTTGTTTGCAAGCTTTGTTCTTTTTAAGAGTTAGGAACTTGGCAATAGGTATGGTTTCAATAGGATAGCAATTGCATGTGTTGGGAGCCTATAAATGTTTTGGTTCCTTTTTCAAATTTGGTCATTCTAGATGGAAGATGTGGCATGATGATATATTTGCACGTGTTCAAGATTTTATTAGTAAGAATGTTAGTCTAGAGGATAGCAATTGTATGTGTTCAAACAATAAGAATGTTAGTCTCTAGATGTGGTATATGCAGTGTTGTAGCCAATATTGACCCTTAAGTAATCGTAGGTTGTATGCCAATATTGACTCTTAATTTATGTAGTACATATGTCAATGCCTTTAAGCACTAATGAAGGGTTGTAGATATCAATGTTCAAGCTAGAGGAATTAATCACTTATATTGACAACTAAGTATTTCTTTTTATTTCAAGTCATTTTTCCATTATCATATGTCTTTTTATTTCAAGTCATTTTTTTCGTTATCCTTATGTTATGTGAGATTTTCTAGGGAATAACATGTTACGTAATACATAAACCATTGAGATTTGCTAGGGAATAATAGGCGGTGCAATGTTAAACATCTATTAGTTGTTTGTTATTTGTTTGTTAGTTGTCATTTTTCCATTAGCCTTATGTTATTATCCTTATGTTATGTGAGACTTTCTAGGCACTAATGAAGGGTTGTAGATATCAATGTTCAAGCTAGAGGAATTAATCACATATATTGACTACTAAGTATGTCTTTTTATTTCAAGTCATTTTTCCATTATCCTATGTCTTTTTATTTCAAGTTATTTTTCCATTATCCTTATGTTATGTGAGATTTTATAGGGAATAACATGTTATATAATGCATAAACCATTTAGATTTTCTAGGGAATAATAGGCAGGCAATGTTAAACATCTATTAGTTGTTTGTTATTTGTTTGTGTTATCTATTAGTTGTTTGTAAACAATTTATACCTGACCTAGAAGTGTGAGAAAATTGTAAAGGAAATTTATAGTTAAAATTGTAAAGGAACTTCGTGTGGACGTTAAAATATTTATCTTATCCATTTAGTATTTACTTTAGTAGTGGATGATGTTGAGGTGCAAAGGCGTTTCCATCACGGCCGGCGTCATCCCCGTCCCTTACAATCGTCAAGGGATGGCATGCAATCTTCAAGGAATGGCATATTATGGCACTGCTTTTGGCAGCATTTGACGAAAATAAGGCCATCTCAGACAGAGGCATTTCATTTTGTCACCAGGGGCATGGAGCTTGGCCATGGGCTTAGGGTGTAAGACCACAGAGGCATGAGGTTTTGTTGTAGGAGGTTTCATCTCTCATTTGCTTCTCTGTGAGCATATTCAAGCCAGAAAAAATGCAGTAGAAGTTGCCAACAACAGTTCAAGTAAAAAACTATAAACCATTGAGCTTTTAAGATTTGAATCCCATACACAAATACTGGTAATTTTTCAAAGTTTAATATCTTCTACAGCAAATGGCTTCAAATGGTTTTCAACACTCATTTGACCGGCATAGCAAAACAACACTCATTTCAGGCTCTCAAGATACAATAGAACTCATCACCAAGCTATATTTTATAAGTTAAGGCATGTCAAATTTAAGAAGTTGCCTTAGTTGAACTACATTATCCATGCATTTCACAGAGTAGCTCATTCATCCCAGTCGTAAGGCCATGTGCAAAACGTCTCATTCTGCTACAAAATTCTCAGAAATATATCTTGATGTTCTCCATTTGCCATTCGACAAAGCTGATTATATGAGTAAGCATAAACCCTGCATCTGAAGCATCTAAAGGAGGAAAAGATATAGAAATTTGAAACAATGCACACTTACCAAGTTGTCTCCCGAATTGGTACAATGATCTGCTTCGTAGTATGATTGCCATCTAAAACGCATGCGACTTCCACATATTGTATGAATGGTCCTTGAGCCTGCTTAACATTGCCTGTCGGTTGTGCCCATGCCCGATTGCCAATTCTTGGATGTGGTAAATGAGAACATTTGATGCTCAAACAAAGGCTCACCCTCCAACACTCATGCGAAATCCATATAGCGATATTTGCATTACTAAAATGAATGCTATAAGAGCTACTTCTCAAGAATTTACCAGGTTGCATGACTCATAAGATATTTTTCTGCCATATTCCTGGATCTGTCACAATCAATATTGAGATAGAATACATTGTGATTTCACTGCTGTCAATTCCATATCCCTGCATTTACAACAATCAAGAAAGCTCTTAGATTACAACGACCTCTAGCAAATGTATTTTATCCTAAAACAAACAATACCACATTACATGCAATGTAATACTGGAGGCTACCTGCACGTTTGACTTGATCTCAACAAATATGCAGCACATACAGTTGCATATAAGAACAGGATTGATACAGTATTGATGGCAAGCCATATGGGTTTAAGAAGAGTGGCCTAGAAACTTAGCAGCATGACCATCTGTCTCACCATGACCATCTGGCAAGATTACCTTAAGCACACAACGAACTCTGTGTCTCATATAGCTCACCATTTACTGCTGAAGGATTTGATGTTTGGACTGTGGAGCAAGCGATCCAAGCCCGGAAAAGAAAATATACAATAACTAGTAAAGGTGCCCAGCGTTGCTGGGCATAAGTTGGGAGCCTATAAATGTTTTGGTTCCTTTTTTCAAATTCGGTCATTCCAAGAACGTCGAAGATGGAAGATGTGGCATGATGATGTAGGGTATTCAGTTGCACGTGTTCAAGACAGTAAGAATGTTAGTCTAGAGGATAGCAATTGTATATGTTCAAACAATAAGAATGTTAGTCTCTAGATGTGGTATATGCAGGTTGTGTGCCAATATTGACCCTTAAGTCTCTAAATGGGGTATACGTAGGTTGTCTGCCAATATTGACTCTTAATTTATGTAGTACATATGTCAATGCCTTTAAGCACTAATGAAGGGTTGTAGATATCAATGTTCAAGCTAGAGGAATTAATCACGTATATTGACCACTAAGTATTTCTTTTTATTTCAAGTCGTTTTTCCATTATCTTATGTCTTTTTATTTCAAGTCATTTTTTCGTTATCCTTATGTTATGTGAGATTTTCTAGGGAATAACATGTTACGTAATACATAAACCATTGAGATTTGCTAGGGAATAATAGGCAAGCAATGTTAAACATCTATTAGTTGTTTGTTATTTGTTTGTTAGTTGTCATTTTTCCATTAGCCTTATGTTATTATCCTTATGTTATGTGAGACTTTCTAGGCACTAATGAAGGGTTGTAGTTATCAATGTTCCCAAATAGGAGAGTTTGTGGCCTTGGAGTATAGGCAGGAAGCAGTCCCCAGAGTCTGCTGTATGATCGATCTCCTCAGACCAATTCCAGAGAGTATCTCATGTAAAGGGTATCACATGGAGCAGATAAACTTTCAGTTGAAATGGGAGGGGCTCCCGCCAATATGTCAAATCTGCTCTAACAGATTACACTTGAACAATCAGTGTCCTGCTAATAGGACATTCTGGACAGGGCAGATGGTACAACAGCCTGGCCAAGTGGATAAGGATGGATTCCAGACAGCTAGTCGAAGGGGAAGAAGCTCTGGAATGGCATCCAGGGGGCGCACAGCTAATCTTGGCTACTCTAGCCATGATAATAGAGAAAATGGACCGTTGAGAATAATTGATGGACAGACCTTGCAAGGACAAGGCCTCGTAACTGCTTCCCCAATGGATAAGGATCAACAGTTGAGGAAGGATAAAGGGAAAGGCAAGGTAGTTGAGGAAGAGTCTCCTACTGCTGCAACAGAAAATTATGCACGTCCCTTTGATGATAACAACAATGAGGTGGTACCAGAGCTGGCTAGAATGCCAGATAGGATGATACACGTGGCAACTTATGAGAATGAGGTGGAAATGGTGATGACTAGATCTATGACAGAGGGAATTGAACAAGGGATGACAAAATCTCTCAGGCAACAATTAGACTGTGCTGGCGACAACAGCAACCTCAGGTTAATAAAGGAGCAAGAGAAGGAGGTGCAAACCTTGGGGCAAAAGGGGATGGCAGGCTGCAGCAGTAGCAACCCACAACTAGAGAAAGAAGGAGTGGGGCCTGATCCTAAACCAGATGAGAGTGGCAGTGGGATTGCCATAGAAGTGGTACTATCAAAGACCTCTGGTGCAGCCCGAAGAAGAAGTAGAAGGAAATACAAAAGAGGTAACATAGCCAAGGATGATAATGGGTTAGGGGAGAACGGCTCAGCCAGTGAGAATAGCTCAGGAACTGGGGATGCAGTAGCCAGGGGTCTGGATGATGGACCAGCAAGCCTTGAAACAATCCCCCAATCACCATGAAAGTGGTCACATGGAATCTGCGGGGCATTAGAGGGGCTCTTAAACGGGCAAGAGTTTTAACGGCTATCAGAGCTCTGGATGCAGATATAGTGCTTCTTCAGGAGCATAGGCTGGACGAATTTCAGGCCAGCTCTTTGGGAGAATGGGTGGGCAAAGGCTACCACTCAATTAACTCAAAGGCAGCTGGTACCAAGGGAGGGGTCTCCACATTGTGGAAGAATATCCAGGCATGTAGCAAGCACAATTCCATTGGAGGAAGATGGCAGGCAGTAGTGTTTAAGGAAGAAGAAACATGGGGCATAATTAACATATATGCTTCCAACTCCCCAGATGAGAGGGCATCACTATGGAAGGAAATTAGGCAGTGGCTAAAAGGCCAGCCATTAATTAGTTGGGTATACTATTGGCTGGTGATCTCAACATGACGGGTTCATGGGATCAGAAATTGGGCCTTCACAGGAAATTGCAAAAGAAGGAACGAGTGGAATGGGAAAAGCTAATCAATGAAATGGGGTTCTACTTAATTCCACCCTCTAATTGCCTATACTCGTGGTCCAACAAACAAAAAGGTAAATCTCGTGTTTATTGTTTACTTGACCGTTTCTACATTAGCAACAAGGGAGCAAAATGTTTAGATGGATGTTTTGTGGAAGCTGATATGGGTTATACCCAATCTGACCATATCCCACAAATACTTAACCTCAGCCATAACCACAAGAAGCAGGTCAAGTCTAGCTCTCCGTTTAAATTTAATACGAGCTACTTGAACAAACAAGAATTCTGCTCAGATTTTAGACAGTTCATGCGGGAGCTTCCGACCTATACACATCTGCCGAGTATGAACAGATGGTGCAAACGCATCAAGGAAATAAAGGGATGGATTAAAGCATGGGGTGCAGCCAAGACACGGGAATTTAAGCAATCCAAGGCTGACCTATATGGGAAGATCATGGTAATAAGGCAAGAGCTTATGTCTAGACCACAGGATAGCAATTTGCACAAGACTGAGGAGCAACTTGAAAACAGGATTAAGGCTATAGAGGAAATGGAAGCCAAAGGAGCAGCAGTAAGATCAAAAACAAAACATTACCTTGAGGCCGATCACGAAAGCTCCAAGGTCTTCTTTAGAATGGCAAGCTCTAGGCTAGCTGAAAATGGCATCACTGCAGTCATGAATGGGCAGGGGGCTTCAATCTCTGACCCGAAAGACATTGAGGAGTTCTTCGTTAATAAATACACTGAATTGTTTGAGAAAAAGGAAGTGACAGCCAACCAAGAGGCAGTGGTGGAGGAATGCTTAGATAATATAGAGGATAAATTCTTGGATGTGGAAAATGCCCTCCTTATACAAGACATAGCAGATGAAGAGGTACATAAGGTGGTTATGGCTATGGCACATGGCAAGTCTCCGGGCCCAGATGGGCTGCCTCCAGAACTATTTGTGGAGTTCTGGGACGTTCTAGGTCAAGATATGGTGAAGGTAATCAAGGATATGTGGGCTCTAAGGAAAGTACACCCAGCTATTGCTACGGGGTTCATTACATTGATTCCAAAGGTAAGCAGACCTATGCAGATTCATGAGTGGAGGCCAATTGCATTGACCAACACACTTTACAAGGTCATGGCAAAAATTGTAGCTAACAGACTCAAGAAAGCCTTGGGGAGGATAATAGGGAAGGAACAATCGGCCTTCCTACCCCAAAGATGCATACATGACAATTACATAGTGGCAGCAGAGGGGATGCATTGGTGCAAGGAATCAGACCAAAAATGCGTCCTTTTCAAAATGGATTTCTCGCGGGCCTATGATACCATATGCTGGAACACCCTAAAGAGATTATTGAACAAGTTACAAATGGCACAAGGCGCTATTGAAATGATTATGGGGCTGTTACAAGCAGGCAGTGCTTCAATCATCATTAACGGGAAGCCAACAAAAGTCTTTCCCTTAAGGCGTGGGGTCAGGCAGGGCTGGCCTCTGGCCCCGTACCTATTTCTATTGGTGGCATACTTGATGAATTGTATGGTCAAAAAACAGCAGGAAAAAGGAGCGATTAAAGGGCTGCTATTGCCAACAGAAGGAAGCAAGCAAGTACCCTTAATGCAATTTGCGGACGATTCTTTCATGTTCATAAGATTTGATGACGATAGTATCAGCAAATTTATTGGGTGTATCAGACTATTCTCCATTGCAACAGGGGTTGAACTCAATCTAAGTAAGTGTGCCCTGATTTGGCCTTTTACTGATATCATAGACTCGAGGCTGCACGCCTTTAACATAAAGATCCTAGATAAGGAAACTGGATTCAAGCTGCTAGGTCTTCCTTTGAGTCCAAATCTAAATCTGAAAGGGTTATGGAACCCAATCCTTGATAAATTAAAGAAAAGAATAAGCATGTGGTCTGTTAAAAGTCTCTCGGAGGCAGGCAAAGTTTCTATATGTAATGCAGTCCTTGGGGCCGCACATATTTACATGTCCACAGTGTTAGTGGGCCCAAAATATGTGTATGAACAAATGAATGTTATTATCAGGAGGTTCTTATGGGGAGGAGCCTCTAAACTGGCATGGCATGAAGTCTGCAGAAATAGAGTAGATGGAGGCCTTGGGCTTAAAGACTACAGAATTCAAGCGCAGGTCTTAGCTGGGAAACAGGTATGGAGAGCATTACAAGGGGATGATTCCCCAGCTATGCACTTTATAAGGCACAACCTAGGAAGGTGCCATCCACAAGGGAAACCAGCAGTGCCTATGATGCTTCCAAATGCAGCCTTCATACAATTCCAACTTGGCACCAACTTGTCCCCTATGATGAGGAACATTCTGGAGGCATGGCAGCAAGTGGCCAAGTTCTTTGTTGAAGAGGACCTTCCATGGCAAGCTGGCTGCTACCCGATTTTTTGGTGCAAGCAATTGAGTAGAAATGAGAATTTGCCATTAGCATTAATACACCCTCGTATCTATGCTAGATGGAGAGCACAAGGGATCTGCTATCTTAAAGATATTTGGTCTACAGAACTGCAAAGGTGGAAGGCATGGTCCACTCTAAAAACAATGGTTGGCAACAGAAAGGGGGATAGGGAGCTCTATGGATTCCTTCTTAAAAAAATAGATGTGGTGTCTGGGATTGAGGGAAAGACTGGTAATTGGCTGATTAAGGATGAGAGAGGTCACGAGCACAAGGACTACAAAGTGAAACTGCTCTACAGACTGCTCTTATTAAGAGAGCCTCTCAAAACTTGCAACAACATGGGGCTGAGTCAGGAGATCATTCTGCCCTACTTGGTAGAGAGTTGGAATCTCTGGTGCAGCAGAAAAATACAGCACTTTCTATGGCTTGCATGGCAGGGAGGTGTCGCCACACTGAGTCACCTTAAACAGAGGAAGATCGCAGTGGACACAGACTGCCCTATGGGCTGTGCTATGGCTGAGGATCTTGACCATATGTTTTTCTGTCCGACAATTAGACCGTTTTGGTATTGGGTCATGCCAATACTAGGCATTACAGCTCAGGACTTACATTGGCCGAAACTAGCCATGGTGAGAATATCCAAACTGAAGAAGTCTATGGCAGCAATAGCTAGCCATGGTGAGAATATCCAAACTGAAGAAGTCTATGGCAGCAATAGCACTGTGGTGCATTTGGTGTCATCGATGCGATGTGGCCAAAGGGAACAAAGAGATGGATTACAGAAGGATCATGGCTAGCTTTAACTTTGAAGTAGCCTTAATGGCCATAGCTCATAGACGAAAATTGGGAGACAACTACGACAAGGAATTGGATACTATAGGAAGGATGAAGGGGTTCTACGAGTACTTTGTTTGTGCCTGGACCGTGAAAGGATCAGGAGATGATTAGCTGTCAACTTGCACACTATCCATCCTTCCATTGGAGGATATTGGCTGTTCATTCATGATATACCAGCCTTATAAGAGGCACATCTACCTTTATGTAAATTTAATACTTATTAATAAAATATAAAAATCTTGCAACCAAAAAAAAAAAAAAAAAAAAAAAAAAAAAGAATTAATCACATATATTGACTACTAAGTATTTCTTTTTATTTCAAGTCATTTTTCCATTATCCTATGTCTTTTTATTTCAAGTTATTTTTCCATTATCCTTATGTTATGTGAGATTTTATAGGGAATAACATGTTATATAATGCATAAACCATTTAGATTTTCTAGGGAATAATAGGCAGGCAATGTTAAACATCTATTAGTTGTTTGTTATTTGTTTGTGTTATCTATTAGTTGTTTGTAAACAATTTATACCACAGCCTAGAAGTGTGAGAAAATTGTAAAGGAAATTTATAGTTAAAATTGTAAAGGAACTTCGTGTGACGTTAAAATATTTATCTTATCCATTTAGTATTTACTTTAGTAGTGGATGATGTTGAGGTGCAAAGGCGTTTCCATCTGCCGGCGTCATCCCGTCCCTTACAATCGTCAAGGGATGGCATGCAATCTTCAAGGAATGGCATATTATGGCACTGCTTTTGGCAGCATTTGACGAAAATAAGGCCATCTCAGACAGAGGCGTTTCATTTTGTCACCAGGGGCATGGAGCTTGGCCATGGGCTTAGGGTGTAAGACCACAGAGGCATGAGGTTTTGTTGTAGGAGGTTTCATCTCTGTTGCTTCTCTGTGAGCATATTCAAGCCAGAAAAAATGCAGTAGAAGTTGCCAACAACAGTTCAAGTAAAAAACTATAAACCATTGAGCTTTTAAGATTTGAATCCCATACACAAATACTGGTAATTTTTCAAAGTTTAATATCTTCTACAGCAAATGGCTTCAACAGTTTGACTGGCATAGCAAACAACACTCATTTCAGCTCTCAAGATACAATAGAACTCATCACCAAGCTATATTTTATAAGTTAAGGCATGTCAAATTTAAGAAGTTGCCTTAGTTGAACTACATTATCCATGCATTTCAAAAAGTAGCTCATTCATCCCAGTCGTAAGGCCATGTGCAAAACGCCTCATTCGCTACAAAATTCTCGTAAATATATCTTGATGTTCTCCATTTGCCATTCGACAAAGCTGATTATATGAATAAGCATAAACCCCATGATCGAAGCATCTAAAGGAGGAAAAGATATAGAAATTTGAAACAATGCACACTTACCAAGTTGTCTCCCGAATTGGTACAATGATCTGCTTCGTAGTATGATTGCCATCTAAAACGCATGCGACTTCCACATATTGTATGAATGGTCCTTGAGCCTGCTTAACATTGCCTGTCGGTTGTGCCCATGCCCGATTGCCAATTCTTGGATGTGGTAAATGAGAACATTTGATGCTCAAACAAAGGCTCACCCTCCAACACTCATGCGAAATCCATATAGCGATATTTGCATTACTAAAATGAATGCTATAAGAGCTACTCCTCAAGAATTTACCAGGTTGCATGACTCATAAGATATTTTTTCTCGCCATATTCCCCGATCTGTCACAATCAATATTGAGATAGAATACATTGTGATTTCATCTTTGTCCAATTCCATATCCCCTGCATTTACAACAATCAAGAAAGCTCTTAGATTACAACGACCTCTAGCAAATGTATTTTATCCTAAAACAAACAATACCACATTACATGCAATGTAATAACCGAGGCTACCCGCGACGCTTGACTTGATCTCAACAAATATGCAAAGACATACAGATTGCATATAAGAATAGGATTGATACAAGATTGATGGCAAGCCATATGGGTTTAAGAAGAGTGGCCTAGAAACTTAGCAAAGATGACCATCCGTCTCTCACCATGACCATCCGGCAAGATTACCTTAAGCACACAACGAACTATGTGTCTCATATAGCTCACCATTTACTTTTGAAGGATTTGATGTTTGATTGGTGGAGCAAGCGATCCAAGCCCGAAAAGAAAAATATACAATAATGAAGGAGCTCACATCATTTGTTGAAGAGGACTGTTCCTTTGAAGACTACAAAACGCCCTTTGTTTTTGGCCAGAAGAAGTGACGGCCATAGCCATAACCCGAAGCTCTAACCCGACATGATGATAACAACCGGCAAAGATTAGGATTTGGAGTAAGCCCGAAAACCAATGGTCTTTTTTCACGAGAGAAAAATCATAGCAGGACCAAGAGCGGGGAGCACCTTCGTAGATCGCCATGGACATATTGCAACGGAAGAGGAAGAGATAAAATTTTGGGAACACCTCAAAAAGCCCGCTGCTCTGCCGTAAAGAAACCCTAGAAAGGTAAGTTTGGAAGAAATAAGCCTAATGGTAAAAACAGAGTCGAGCCAAAAAAAAAGTACAAAAATTTGGACCCTTCGATATAGTCAGTTCATTTGTGGCCCTAGGATCTAGGGCTGGATCCAGGAATTACAGAAAACATTATATAATATAAGATGGTTTCACAAAAAAAAGATTCATTGTGTTAGATAAGGATTTGTGGTTTCACTATTAATTTTATCTCAAGTTTTTCTTCAACATCTTAGTTGTTTGAATCTACGAGGCCACTTTAGTCTTTTAAAAACTAGTGGTAATCTAGACTTTCACATACTCACTGGCTTTGTAACTCGTAGTAATGCATTTCATGTTGTCAGCATCATTGTTTCGTGTTCTTCGCGAGATGTCAAAAAAAGTAACAAAACTGCATGCCGTATAAAACACTTGGAGAGGTTTAGAAAATGCAGCCCAATCTTCGTGCCTATTAGCTCGTTGGTTAGAGCGTCGTGCTAATAACGCTTAAGGTCGCAGTGTTCGACACCGTGATAGGCCATTAGATTTTGGCGAATAAGCCCATTGGAATTCTTTGTTGCAAGCTTTATTCTTTTTAAGAGTTAGGAACTTGGCAATCGCTTCGTCAATAAAATAGGTATGGTTTCACAAAAAAAAGATTCATTGTGTTAGATAAGGATTTGTGGTTTCAATATTAATCTTATCTGAAGTTTTTCTTCAACATCTTAGTTGATTGGATCTACGAGGCCACTTTAGTTTTTTAAATACTAGTGGTAATCTAGACTTTCACACACTCACTTGCTTTGCAACTCGTAGTAATGCATTTCATGTTGTGAGCATCATTGTTTCGTGTTCTTCGCGAGATGTCAAAAAAAGTAACAAAACTGCATGCCGTATAAAACATTTGGAGAGGTTAGAAAAATGCAGCTTCCAATCTTCAGGCCTATTAGCTCTGTTGGTTAGAGCGTCGTGCTAATAACGTGAAGGTCGCAGGTTCGACACCTGCATAGGCCATTAGATTTTGGCAAATAAGCCCATTCGAATAAGCCCATTGGAATTCTTTGTTGCAAGCTTTATTCTTTTTTAAGAGTTAGGAACTTGGCAATTGCTTCGTCAATAAAATAGGTATGGTTTCACAAAAAAAAGATTCATTGTGTTAGATAAGGATTTGTGGTTTCAATATTAATCTTATCTGAAGTTTTTCTTCAACATCTTAGTTGATTGGATCTACGAGGCCACTTTAATTTTTTAAATACTAGTGGTAATCTAGACTTTCACACACTCACTTGCTTTGCAACTCGTAGTAATGCATTTCATGTTGTGAGCATCATTGTTTCGTGTTCTTCGCGAGATGTCAAAAAAAGTAACAAAACTGCATGCCGTATAAAACACTTGGAGAGGTTGGAAAAATGCAGCTTCCAATCTTCAGGCCTATTAGCTCAGTTGGTTAGAGCGTCGTGCTAATAACGCGAAGGTCGCAGGTTCGACACCTACATAGGCCATTGGATTTTGGCGAGTAAGCCCATTGGAATTCTTTGTTGCAAGCTTTGATCTTTTTAAGAGTTAGGAGCTTGGCAATCGCTTCGCCAATAAAATAGGTATGGTTTCACAAAAAAAAAGATTCATTGTGTTAGATAAGGATTTGGGATTTTAATATTAATCTTATCTGAAGTTTTTCTTCAACATCTTAGTTGTTTGGATCTACGAGGCCACTTTAGTTTTTTAAAAACTAGTGGTAATCTAGACTTTCACACACTCACTGGCTTTGCAACTCGTAGTAATGCATTTCATGTGTCAGCATCATTGTTTCGTGTTCTTCGCGAGATGTCAAAAAAAGTAACAGAACTGCATGCCGTATAAAACTCTTGGAGAGGTTAGAAAAATGTAGCTTCCAATCTTCAGGCCTATTTGCTCAGTTGGTTAGAGCGTCGTGCTAATAACGCGAAGGTCGCAGGTTAGACACCTGCATAGGCCATTAGATTTTGGCGAATAAGCCCATTGGAATTCTTTGTTTCAAGCTTTATTCTTTTTTAAGAGTTAGGAACTTGGCAATCGCTTCGTCAATAAAATAGGTATGGTTTCACAAAAAAAAAAAAGATTCATTGTGTTAGATAAGGATTTGTGGTTTCAATATTAATCTTATCTGAAGTTTTTCTTCAACATCTTAGTTGTTTGGATCTACGAGGCCAGCATATACCTAAAATATTCTAGTGACTGCTACAAACCGCCTAATTTGCCGCGAAATTCTCCAGCCGTGGTTATCCTGTTGGTGCTATTGGAACCGTGATAACCGAATCAAGTTTGACGTTTGTGGGTTTAGTCTCACGCAAAACGCCATAGCCGTGTTTCTTGGCGTAAGCTTCGAAAAAGCGTGGATAATAGGAGACCAACGCCTTTCTTTATTTTCTTGGATTCTTTTTTTGAGGCGTCTCGAAGGGAAGGTAAAATCTGAAAAAGCTTCGTCCGCCATAGCCGTGGATCAAAAAAGCCAGATAGGAAGCAATGTAAGATCCGGAGGTTCAAATATTGGTGTAAAAAAAATCGATGGCATTTTATAAGGCGGATCATGGCAATGGCGGTAAGAGGCATTCTTCTTTCTCATCCATGGACACCATTCGTCCGCTTCCGGTATTCCTCGGAGATCGCCTTTACAAGCATCAGCTCAAAATCGGGCAAAGGATTTGGCACGCCCAAATCCAACTCCAAATCCAAAACCTAAAAAGGGCAAACGGAATTGTATCTCCAAGCGCCATCGCCTAAAAGACACGCTTCGCAGACCGGCAGAGGATGAGGACGACGTGATTCCGTAAGTGGTTACAAATCGAATCTTCGAAAACGGCTATGGATTACAACAGAATTCCCATGTTAATAGGGGTATTGTTTTTTCCCTGTTTTATTTCCTTAAGGTAGTGCAAAAATTGATGTGCCGGAATGGCTGCCCTTTATTACTTCGGCTGTAACATTTGGGGCTGCCGGGTTAGGGATTAGTTATGGCGTTATTTCTCGCTAGCCGGGATCCTAATAGAGAGGGCTCCTTGCTTGGATGGAAAGAAGCGCCAGCTTGAATTGGCCTTGTGTTGTGGGAAAATGTTAAGCGGGATAAGGATGAAAAATGAGACCATATTTTGCCACATCTTATCCGGCCGATTAGGTTGTATCACCTATGGCAAGGCTATGGTTTATAGAATTTAAGGCTTAGATTTTCACATTTCCCATCTATTACTAAAGCATTCGCAAGACTCGCTAAAGAGATACATTGGCAAATCCCTCGTTAGGACCGAGCGCCTATTGGATAAGAGATTAAAGTCGTTTCACAACAAAGGATGAGATTTGTTATAGAACAAAAACTCCTTTCAATCGATTCTATCTTAGTAAAGCATCCGCAAAATGGTGAAAATAGTCTAAAAATTGTTCATGATATAAAAAGTAATTTGGCCTTTTCGCGGTAGAAACTATGGATGTCAATTTCCATCAGATCTTGAAGGATAACAATGGATACGCCTTTTCGGGCAGAGAAACTATGGATGTCAATTTCCACTGTATCTTGAAGGATAACAATGGATACGACGACAGATGAAATAATTTTATTACTACATTCACTGCCAACACCTTTTTTCAATACCACTAGGCTAATGGAATTACGAGCACATCACCTGTCATTGTTGTTTTTACGTAAGAAAATGGGCAGGACTAGGCTATTACAACATGCTGAACCTTGCTCACCCTTGGACTACTGGGCACGATTGGGCTATGATTAGGCTATCACAACATGCTGAATCTTGCTCTCCTTAGGGTGCTTTCCCATGGACAGACGGACCTAGATGAGGCCAGACCCAGGTCCAAAAATAATCGTCGGGATTACTTCCCAAATGAGGTTCTTAACCTCAGCCATTTAGGTTTTTAGCTCATGGGAACATCTGAATAACATACTAGACCTTCAGAAACCCGGAGGTTTTTTGCCCATGGGAAACCACCCTTAGACTACTGTGCAGGACTAGAGGACTAAGCTATGACAAGAGGTTACAGGACTAGGCTATTAGGGTGCATTTCCATGAGACGTCTCCTGACCTGACCTGCTTTGGCCACGTGCACCCAAGCCGGGGCATTTTTTGTGGCCAGGTTTCATGGACTCTGGCGACCGTACTTTATGCCTGAATGTCAATTATATTTCGGAAGCTAGGCATGAATATCAACATACAAAACGCTGGAAAGACTGGTGGTCTTGTTGGAGACCTGACACCTTTTGCTGTATTACCTCAGGTGGTTTCCTTGGTTAGTTTGTTTGTGTAATTCCTTGAGTTCTGTAAAATGCCGACTAAAGAACTGATTTATAAGTCACCCCAGTCACCCCTGTAGCTACTATGGTTCTCGTGCTGCTTGCAATGTTCCCATGCTTATCAGGTTTTTTTTTTTTTAGAAACTTGAAATCTCAGGAAGGTGACATCCTCATTTTTGAGGAATTGAATCAGAAAAGATTTGTTGGTGTTACAAGAACAAAAGACTGGCAGTATATTGTGCTTAATGTGAACTCCTGACAAAACATGTATTTCCATTCTCTCCTCTATTAGACTTGTTCTTATGCTTCTGCCATCCTTGTTCCATGCTAAACAACAAAGATCTCTATTGTTTTCAAATAAAAATTTTGATTGATTACAAAAACATGACTTCCAAGTATGATTTAAGCCACTTCACCCTCCGGCCATGGAGGGCAACCCTCCGTGCGTAGCACCTTGTTATAATTAGTACATAGTTAATTATATTGGTTTTTTGTTGAAGCATGGTTTATTTGAGTTGATAATGGTTTTTGATATGGTTTTTAATGCAATAGTGGTAATTCATAATGGTTTTTTAATATACCATGGCTTATCAAATTGGTAGTGGCTTGTTGTAAGAGTTTTTCAATAGTGTTTTCAATGTGATGATGGTTATTCACATTGGTTTCAATTGTGGGAGTTTTTAATACTATTTTAAATTTCATAGTGATTATTCATGTTGGTTTTTCTATTACAACATTGATTTATTAAAAATTGGATTATGGTCAATTTAGTGGTTACTCATAAGTTTGGAAATAGCTATTATAACTAATCGTTACCAGACCACTATAGGTATAATTATTTTTGGGTTGCCTGAAAGGGCAAACCCTTGTTTGATGGTGTCGTGTGGGGGAGCTAAGAACATTCTCTTGATTCCCAATTCATGTTGAGTTATTAATGGGGATCACCCAAATGTTGTGGAGCTCCAGCGCTGGCTAGAATCCCCGCTTTTATGACTATAGAACCTTTTTTTTTTTTTTTTGCAAAATGTAATTAAAGCTCAAAAGACACCATATATCTGATTTAAATTTAGAAGACGTAGAAGTTGCAATAGTCTTCAAAGCTTTCAGCTTAGACTGATCATCCATGAGCAGGCGATTGCTTACGATGGTAATCTAGACTTTCACATACTCACTGGCTTTGCAACTCGTAGTAATGCATTTCATGTTGTCAGCATCATTGTTTCGTGTTCTTCGCGAGATGTCAAAAAAGTAACAAAACTGCATGCCGTATAAAACACTTTGAGATGTTAGAAAAATGCAGCTTCCAATCTTCAGGCCTATTAGCTCAGTTGGTTAGAGCGTCGTGCTAATAACGCGAAGGTCGCAGGTTCGACACCTGCATAGGCCATTATATTTTGGCGAGTAAGCCCATTGGAATTCTTTGTTGCAAGCTTTGTTCTTTTTAAGAGTTAGGAACTTGGCAATCGCTTCGCCAATAAAAAAGGTATGGTTTCACAAAAAAAAGATTCATTGCGTTAAATAAGGATTTGGGGTTTCAATATTAATCTTATCTGAAGTTTTTCTTCAACATCTTAGTTGTTTGGATCTACGAGGCCAGTTTAGGTTTTTAAAAACTAGTGGTAATTTAGACTTTCACACACTCATTGGCTTTGCAACTCTTAGTAATGCATTTCATGTTGTCAGCATCATTGTTTCGTGTTCTTCTCGAGATGTCAAAAAAATTAACAAAACTGCATGCCGTATATAAAGTACTTGGAGAGGTTAGAAAAATGTAGTTTCCAGTCTTCAAGCCTATTAGCTCAGTTGGTTAGAGCGTCGTGCTAATAACGCGAAGGTCGCAGGTTCGACACCTGCATAGGCCATAAGATTTTGGCGAGTAAGCCCATTGGAATTCTTTGTTGCATGCTTTGTTCTTTTTAAGAGTTAGGAACTTGGCAATCGCTTCGTCAATAAAATAGGTACTAGTAATGGTGCCCAGCGTTGTTGGGCATAAGTTGAGAGCCTGTAAATGCTTTGGGATGCAGTGAGAAAAGCCCTATCCCTTTCCCTTTCGTTCTATCCCGCATTTCATTTTTTCTTATTTTCTCTACTTTTTTTTTCCTTTCCTTTTTTTTTCTCGTCTTTCTCAAATGTTTCCTTGTTTTCCCATCCCTTTCCTTCCCCCTTCCCTGTTCCCGATAACCTTTTTCCCTTCCCTTTTGCTCCTTTCTCCACCTTTTCCCTCTTCTCTTTTTTCTTTGCCCTTTTCCCATCCCCTTTCTCTTTTTTTATGCCTTCTCTTTTCCCCACCCTTTTTCCATGTCTTCCCTTTTTCTCAACCTTTTACTCTTTCGCCCTTTTCCATGCCTATTTTCCCTTCTCTTTTCCTCCTTTTCCCACTCTTTTCCTCCTTTTTTTGTGTGCCCTTTTCCCTTCCATTTTTCTTTTCTCCCTCCCATTTTCCATGCCCTTTTTACCTTCTCTTTTTCCATCTCCTCACCCTTTCCCTCTTTCCCTTTTCGATGTTCCCTTTTTCCCTTCCCCTTTTCCATTTTCCTCATTTCCTTTTTCCCGTGCCTCTCTCTCTTTCCCCCCTTTTCCATTCTTTTTTCTTTTCTATTTCCCTTTCCCCATGCCCTTTTTCCCACCCTTTTCTTCTTTCTATTTTTCCCGTGCTTCCTTTTCCTCCTTTTCCACCCTTTCCCTCTTCCCGTGCAATCTTCCCTTCTTTCAGCCCTTCCTTTTTCTTTTCTCTTTTCCTTTCCTCATGTCCTTTTTCCCTTTCCCTCCTCTCCATCACTCCCCTGCTTCCCTTTCTCTTTTTTTCCCGTTTCCTTTTCTTGATGGAATTTTTTTCTTTTCGTTCTCCTCCTTTGCCGATCCTTTTCCTGTGCACTTTTTCCCTTCCTTTCCTTTTCCTTTTCCCTTTTTCCATGCCTTTTGCACATTTGTTTTATTCTCTTATTTCCTATACCCATTTTCCTCTTTTCCCCAGGGTAAAAGCACGTTAGGGTGTCATACATTAGGGGGCAATTCATGTAAACTTTTGAACGGGTTGCTGAATTTTAAATGTACTTATTTTATGTATAAATTTTGTCTTATATATTTAAAAGGGGCAAAATTCCCGTTTTGTTTGTAATTATGATTTAGTAGAGGCGGGGCGGTTGATCTTAAACTCCTGGAGGAAATTCTCCTCCAATTTCCTCCGGAAAATTCCCTCCGTAAAAATTTCCTTCCAAGAAAATTCCCGTGATCGAACCAAGAAAGTAGAACACAATTTGAATTTTTTTCCGGGATCGAAACATGCAACTGGGTGATTTTGAAACCGAATGTGGCGATCAGGAAAACATGCAACTGGGTGATTTTGAAACCGGAATGTGGCGATCAGGAGAACATGCAACTGGTGATTTTGAAACCGAATGTGGCAAACATCGATGGCATCCGTGAATTCAAAATTGTGAAGAGTAAACAATGTGGCATGCAAGAATTTCGAAAGTGGGAGAGATGAGAAAGGGAAAAAGAAGATGGCAGAGCATGATAGCTTAAATTGAAAAGGGTAGTACATCCTCAAGGTATGTTACCAAAAAATAAGGACCAAGTGTAAAATGTCATATCTTGTTATGAGAAAAGAAGTGAATCTCTGGCTCCTAATCAAAGGTACTTATTTGCTTCTAGATTCTTGCAAGATCATTGTGCTATTGGAGCTTTTTGAACCTCGTGATTGGTTTGCCTTCACAAGCGGTGGTCAAGCATGCAATTTTAGAAAACCTTAAAGATGGATTGGAAGAGGTAAAATGCTCTAATAGTGATAAATTGGTCGCCAAGCACTCGGTTTTATCAATGGTTGTGGGGAAAAATGGTGATTTGAAGCAAAAGGGAATTGCTTGCAAGATGCTCAAATGCCATCCCCGAAATCTTTCATATGCTGCTAGCAGAAGAAAGAGAATGGCAATTGCTGGTTCAAACATTTGGGCATTAGCAGGCAGGAATGCTAGATCTGATCGTTTGGATGAAGAAACCAAGCTAAAAGTCATCCAGTTCTGGCTTAACAACACCAAGGTTTCACCAAAATACAGGGATGTGAGGAAAAAAAGAAGCGAGGCAATCCAGTATCTTGACATTCCTCAGGTATTAAAGCTTTTGTCAAAGAAACTATTACATTTCAGTTTCTTTGTTGTTTTCATGTACATTTTCATGCACATATGTGAACTCCTCTACTAATCTTAGTTTACTTGCTTTGATGTAGCCTTTTCGGTCTGTTTTGCTTACTGTATTATACATGTAAATGAGGTTTATGGGGTCATCTACTTGCTCTTGGAAGTATTTCATGTATATTATGTGATATATATGTACATAGTGTAAGGATGTAAGATTAAATGTGCCAGAAGTGAACTCCTTTGCCAATCTTAGTTTACTTGCTTTGATGTAGCCTTTTCGGTTTGTTTTACTTAATGTATTATACATGTAAATGAGGTTCATGGGGTCATCTACTTGCTCTTGGAAGTATTTCATGTATAATATGTGATATATATGTACATAGTGTAAGGATGTAGGATTAAATGTGCTATAAATTGATACTATACATAATCTATCAGACATATGTCTTGAATATGCTGATTCAATCAAATCTTTTACATGTACAACCTGATATGTTTGGTATACATAGTATTTCTTACTTATGTACTGGATATGTAAGGTATTCAATGCACAGTCTTCTCCAACTTACATATTTTCTTTTGCAATGTGCAGGCTGAGCTATATGAGCAGTTTGTGGAGGAGAATCCAGATGCAGATGTTGGTATTAGAATGTTCGAATACCTGAAACCAAGTTGCATAAGGAAATTGAAGGAGAGAAACACTTGCTGTTGTGTCAAGCATGAACAAAGAGAATTTTAAAAGCTTTCAACTCTATGAGGCGAAGTTTCACATAAATTGCGCTTTGCAATTGTGATGTATGTCTTTGTTGGTACACATGATGGGGTTTGTCAAGCACAAAAGCTTACATTTTGTAATGTTAGCACTCTTTGGAGAGAAATGGTTTGCCAAAAGAGGAAAGGGAAGAGTGGCAAATGGGAAGTGCATAAGGGGGATTGTGAAAAATGTGGTAAGCAAAAGATTCCCTTATGTTTAAAAGAGACTGATCAGAATAATGAAGATGATGTTAAATGGCAGGCTTACTGTTATATGGACGAGAAGTCAAGGAAGGGCACTTCTAGAAGACTAAGATTGGTGGAGAAGCAAACAGATGCTCCTTTCATGCTATCTGCCATGTTTGATCACATGAAAAAGTTTGTGCATCACAACTTTGCAGCTCATTGGCAGAGCAAGGAATTTAGGAGAAGCATTCAGAGTCTAAGAGATGATTCTGTGATATCAGTAGTAGACTTTGCAGAAAATTACACATTGCAGCCCTTCAAAGAAGTGCAGTCTGAACATTGGAATGCAGACCAGATCACTATTTTGGTACACATCACTCTCTTCAAGGTAAATGGTAAGTTGCAGAAGACTGTTCACTTATATGTTTCTGATGATAGAAGTCATGACACACATTTTGTACAACATGCATTTCAACTTCATCTTCAATTGGTTGAAAGAGAATGGAGGATCTCATGCGGTATCATCTCGTGGTCGATGGTTGTGCCGCCGGTTCAAATCGAGAAGATCATTCTACTTCATATGCGGGTACCATTGTCGCGATGGCATTCGTGGTACAATGGAATTTCTTCGATCAGGGCATGGGAAGGGGGAACATGATGGAGAGGGCTGCCAAGGCCAAGCAACTCTTGGCCAAAGGAGCAAAGAAGAGAGCCATGGGATTGAAATAAAGGGTGCTCATGATGCCCGTGTTGTTTTGAGAAACAAGAAATCTCAAGTTCAGTAGAGTGTATTGGGAAGTGAAGGAGGCCGAGATTGATGTGTCAAAGCCATTTGATGTGCAACCCCTTCCCGTGTCCAAAGTGGCACCGTATCTTCCATAAGTCCGAGGACCCAATCTTTATTGATGGTTAGACCACTATCTTTTTTTTGCAAAGGTTCGGTGATAAACTTTGAATGGCAGGCATGTGAGTCTATTCAACACTGTGGAAAGTGGACATTGAAGAAGCTAGTCCCATGTGCACATGCTGAAGGTACAGAATTGGAATCATAAACTGCAATGTTTGCAAATGAGGTAGAGGAGTTACATGATGTGATATGCTTTGGTGATAATTTTGCTTCTTTTGCTCTTCCCGGTAATGAGGAAGATGTGCCATACTATGTTCTTGCTTGCACTAGAGAAAAAGCATGTATTGGATCAAACAGTCATTGATGATTACAAGAATGAGCATCATGCAGGTGACGCAGTCATATCAGCTTACTATTATCAGAAATTGCCAAGTTGCCATAACAAATATAAGTTGTTGGATGATAGAGAAGTATTGGTGCCAGTAGAGTCTGTTATTGGAGCTAAATTTCCCATGAAGAAGATAAATCACAGGGTTAAAGGTGTTAGTGTAGCTTTTGCATTGTCTGATGATGTGTATGAGATGTTGCTAGGAAGTCTTCCCGAAATGGTGGATGCCTTGGATTAGGTGAAGGCTTTGAATTTGCAGTGCTTTGTATTGTGTTACTTTTTGAATTGAATTGAATTTGCAGTGGTTTGTACGTGGTGAACTACCCGGGTTTGTAAAATATAGCATGGAACATGTTGAAGTTCAAATTGTAGACAAGTGCAAAAGGTACACATAATTATATTTCTGGAGCAAATAGTACAAGTGTACACACTTAATAACTTAAGAAAGGCCTAATCACTATGTCATTTGGAACACAATATCTCAAGTATTATTGCATCATGCACGCCTTTCTTCCAACGGTTTTCGGATTTACATGTCCGCAAAGAAGTAGCACTTGCCTGTTGGGCATTCTCCGCTATTGGAAGGCCGGTCCACCCTATTGGCTGATCAACTACTGCAGAAGAATGGTCTCCCCAAGGATTATGTAGTAAACCTTGGACTGCAAAGTAGATTTAGCAAATTGCTTCGAGTATCTCGAATCATCGATTCTCTCAACCATTTCCCAAAGCTCGGGAAGCATGGTATTCGACCTTGGATTAGTCCCCTCGCCAAGCATATTGGGAACTTAGATTTCTTTCTTCTAGATCAGTTGGTTGAAGATCTACTTCCAGCTGGTTGAAGAATTTGACACTTGTTTTGTGGATCATTCCTTACACCTACAATGCATACAAAATTATTAGTATATCATGTGAAAGCTTAACTCATTACCTAAGTTATGTACATACAACTGTATTGCAAAAAGCTCTACAACATACAACATCTAAGCATAATTGTATTACCTAAGTTAGATACATACACTAAGATGTGCCCGTGTCCTCGACTTGTTTGCTATCCGATGTACCAAAGACACTCATCTTATACCCCACCTTCATCATCTTCACTAGATTCTTCTATTATTGTAAATCTCTTCACCGTGATGCTAGGCTTTAATTAGCAAGCAACCTCTATTGCAAAAGCTCCATAAACTATCAATGTCTTCACCATATTGAGATTTTTATGCATTTCACTCTTGTGTCATTGTATGCACGAGAAGTATCAAATTGATGCTCTTGGACATAAGTGGTAAAGTCATTTGCATTCTTCAAGCCTACAAACCAAATAGCCAACACAAATCTTTGTCTTCACCGAGATTAGCACAGGATGCCATAATTGGGTATGCAGAAGAGCAACCCTCATTGAAGATACATTTGAAAGGAAGGTCAGTAATCATAACACATCTATTTCCGATTCGGATACTTGAGGAGTGGAATATCCAAAGGGAAAAGAAATATGTCTGTCTCCATCATTGGCCTCTAAGAAGAGGGTCCAACATCTATTGCCACCATAAATGAATTTAAATCTTGGTATGCCTTGCTCATACAACTTGTCTACAATGGTCCGCCGAACATCCAAGGGAAGATCCACCAAATGTACCCAAATCCCAATGGTTGGAACACCAAGACAACAATGATTTCGACAATGGACGACAAAAGAAGACTCCATCGGGTAATTGGATTGGCACTTGAGTGCCATTATAGTCATGGGTGCTGATTTACAATAGTAACCCAAAATGCCTTGAGATCAAATATAATAAGCCACGTAAGTAATCCAGGCGCTTAGGTTAGCCATACATCTAACCTGACCAAGCCTAAGGATAAGATGAAAGTCTAAACTAATTCTAGTTTTTAACCCCTTGATAGAAATTAAAGCGTTGCAAACAATTTCTTATTCAAATAAATTTCAAAGTACAATAGTTAATTAGCTTTAAATTCCATAAGTTGGAATGAGTTTAACTACCACTCTTCCGCTTGAGGCCCGGTGACAACTTGTTTTGTCTCATCTCTTCTTCTCAAACCATATTCAATCATGGCTTTTATTAATACATTTCTTCTGCCAAGTGCAAAATCCTTGTCGAACCATGTTGATGAAAACTGCAACAAACACAAGAATTAAGATCCGCTACAATAAAACATCCCAAAAGATTTATGTGAAATATAAGAACAACTCACCATGCTTTTAGAATTCACTTGGGCATCCACAAAAGCTTGCATAAAGGCCATCACATAAAGACCGCAGACTTACATTATCCGGGTTGTTGTGGAACCTCTGGAATAGTTTCCTTCTTCACTGCATTCTTCACATATAATTCGACTCTACGTGAGCTAGAGTTGGTTAGATATGTGATGACATCCTTATGAAGCCTGCACACACAAATAAGAACATGCAACTAAGATTTAAGCAAGCAGCAGTGGTACATATACTGAAAGAAAATGCTCACATATTTAGGAGTTTGCTGTCCACTATTATACCAGTCATGGAGTTCAACACAATAATTGCAGGAGAAGCCATTGAGGTGGTACTGCAATTTTTTGCAGACTCTAAAACAAAAATCACCAAAACATGATGGGCAGGGTCCTCAACTTGAACTGGAACCATAATATACTGGCATTTACTAACAACAATGCCTTGTAGCCCTTTTCTCAATCGAGACTTCGCCTGACCGTCCCATACTATTAGCATCCGGGCTAATCTTTTAAATGCTGCCCCCGATAAGTCAAAAAGTTTTTGAAGGGAAGAAAAAGAAGACATCTCGCCATTTGATGTCAATGTCTTTCACATACCTTCCGAATATGTCTAAATGTCTCATAGACATGTACCTATCTTTAAACAATGTCTCCACACAAGATTTCGTGGACCTTAATCGAGGTTCGGCTTGGAACGGATAGAATGGAACCATTGTCTGAAGGTTATCCATGTCACCGCAAACCAAGCATCAATGGTAACTAGCATAAAACACATATTTACTAATCCAATTACACTTTTGGCTTTGCTCAACCGATGTCTGGCTTCTAGTTCTCTTAGCTGGCACGACACCTTTGTATCTTTTTCTTTTTCTTTGACTCTTTCGCTCACACCACTATCTCAGACTGTTCTATCCTCAGATTCCTCCTTCTCTTGCTTCACCACAACCACCGCTTCATATCTATCAGAGCCACATTCTCCACTAAAATTTCTTGATTACCAGCTTGTATATGTTCCCTGTCTTACATGATTCTTCAATCTTTTTCGATTGTAGTTCCAACTAAGGCCATAGATCCACTAGTTTCCTCTTTCGCTAATAATAAAATGTATGAACATGCAATAACTAAATGCAATAAGTAGTTTTGACTTACCACTTGAAAACAACATTTCAAGTTCGGTCTCGATGATGTGGCATTGGCTTTAGAATTGGTACCTTCCGCACATTGTTCAAGAATCTGTTTTTCTTGGGAGTGTCAAGACCCTACAATAATATCTTTTTTTTCTTTAGAGTGTCGAGACGGCCTCATTGTTCTCCTCACTACGGGTTCCAAAGATTACAAGATAACTCATTGTCAACAAATAAAGATAAACATCAAGAAAATGTAGAAATTAAACTAATATGGGCACACACACTGTTGCCACATTCAGCCCCTTTGCTTCAGGAGCTCAATTTGTTGTGCATATGAAGCTACAATTGTAGCTTTGCTTGTGACAACCGTGATACATTATTAAAAAATGAGCTCAAGTTGCTTCCTTATAAAATCCAGCAAATTCATTTTAAAACTAATTACTTACTTGATGTTCCTTTTCCTCCCTCTCATGCTCTTGCTACAAAAATGTGTTGAATGTGTTCAGAGGTGACCTAGATGTGGACGGGGTTGACTTATCATGCTTCCCTCCATAATAATCATCTACACAACTTGAAAAATCAAGTGTCTTTGGGGAGGATCTACGCTTTTTTGCCGGCATCCGCATACGAGGTGAAATTGAAATACATATGAAAATACCATAACCACATATCACATACCTTTTCTCGGCTTCTTTATACTACCCATGTCACCTGCAAGAATGAAAGCATTACCAATAATAACTAGATGATCAAAGAAATGTACAATCCGGAAAAAGCAATGTACAATCCAATTCCAAATGTATTCCATGTATCTCAGATATTGTAAATATGTACGCTTTTATGTACACACATCCAAATGTAGAAAGCTTCCTAGAAAAAAGAATTCATAAATGCATTCCATGTAGCTGTATTAGATATATTAGATATATGTATTTGGAGCCAACTGTAGAAAAGCTTACTGGAAATTTGTAATTGCATTAAAATGTATCATAGAGTACAGCATGTATCAAAATGTCCCCCAGTAGAAGACCACATGTTATACAAATGTACACACAGGCAGTTACCTACTTATCCTATTTTCTTAGTACATAAAAGTAACTCCTCAATATTATCTGGCAACACTGTACACCATGCACATTAATAATATGCATGTACTAAGATGATGTTTACACCAGCCTAGAAAAGCAAAACGATCCAACCCTACAAATCTTCACTTCAACCTACATTTTAAAACCCAAATGTAATTAATATACTACAGAACAATTAATGCACAACCAATGCACAACTTCTAACTAATATCCATCTACCAATCTTACACCTGAACTAATAAAGAAAGACATGAAAGAAATCGAATATGCATGCTTACCTTTTCCAATCAGCCCCAATGCACGAGGTAGATTCACATCCCATGTGCTGCACACAAGTAGCTTGTTGTTCCTTGTGCTAGCAAGATAGGAGATACATAATAGGCAAAAGAAGGATGTCCCGCAAGATGCCAATACCACCGGGAGGAACCAAAACACTGCCATAATTTGTGCAGGATGAAAATCAGCATTTGGCCGCTCAAGAAATCAAATCAAAGAAAGAGGAGGAGGCTAAAAAGCTAAGGACCGAGGAGTGATCTAAGAACTCCCTCAACTCCAAAATCTTTGTGTCCCCCTCCTCAATTGCTCTCTTTGAAGACCTTAAATTGAGTTCGGAATCTAGTCGCCTCAACGTCATGCTTTTGCTTCCACTTCCTTGCTAAGCTCGCCTAGATCCCGCCTTGCTCTTTTCTCAAGGCACTGCATCCTCCACCTTCCATTTTATGTGCTCAAACTTCATAGCACTACCGCCACTTCCATCTATCCTGTTGAAATGCCTCCAACTCGACATCGTGATTCAAGTAATTAGTCTCGCCTCATGGACTAGCTTTGAATATTTTGCCTTTCCCCTTCCCTATGCTTCAAAGTCTCGTGAGTAGTCAGTAGCCTCGTCTCCCTCAGAATCTCAGATCTCCTTACATATGCTTTCCTTCAAAGAGGATCTCGCTCAAGCAATACATTCAAACCGCCCAGATCCTCTTTTTTGTAGAAAGTATCATAGGACTTGTGGCCCTTGGCATTGCCGGACTTGACTGTTACAACTTCAGGTCAAAACCTCGGATTCTTTTGACCTTGCTTTTATTTGGGGTTGTTTTTTAACATCATCCCAATCAACTGATTCAAACTTTTTAAGTGTAAGGCAAATGCTCTAGCAAAATACGCTGGGGAACATAGTGATTCTGTACATCTTTCCCTACCGATAATGCAAACTCATACCACTTAAAAAAATTTGCTTTTGGTCTTCCAACTTCACCAGCTCATCCTTGTACCCGCACTGTAGGTTCCTTTAGATCCCCAAACTTCGTCACTAAAGAGTTGTACTCGCAAATTTTTCCTTGAATTTCATATTCGCGGATCCCTTTGCGTAAAAAATACCGCGGTCGCCCTTGTCAAGCCGGGACTTCCGGACTTCAAATGTGTCCCCGCTTTGGAAGCCCCGGGATTTTTGGACCCATGCGGGGGCACACTCTTCTTTGGTGTCTTTGCCATTGTCTATACCTGCAATGCAACAAGAAATATCTTTTAATTGTCCTAAAGGTGCAACAATCTGAGCTTGCACATGTAAACAAAACCTAAAGTAATAAATTAACAG